>PQWD01005710.1:0-62495 GCA_019425675.1 Leucinodes orbonalis
GACAAACATCATTTATTTATAAGCGACTGTTTTAGTGTACATAGTTTTGTAATTTTTTTTTGGCGAGACAATTTACAATGTATATACAAATCAGTTCAGAATTTGCTTAGTTTAAGGCTAATTCATTATGAAAATCATTTAAAATTCAGAATCTTACCACATTTTGCTGTTTGTTAAGAAAACATTTTGATTCTGAACCGACTTTTGGTTAAGAAAGCAATTTGAACCTAGCTTAGCATTATAACACCTGGTGTCCAAGCTTCTTAATCCTCCGGGATTCCATTTTTCAAACACATTCAGAAATGTCTAACTTTGTTACCGTTAAATTTTCGGAAGTTTGAATAGTATCACCATGCACACGATTATATTAAAAACATTTCAACAATCAAATTGAATAAGTAAAAAAACATACCAACTCATACATGAAAGTCATCGTTCTTTCTTTGTTCCTTTAGTAATAATCTCCATTTGTTTTGGTTTAAAAAGTATATAATAAAGTACATATACAATTAATCAATATTGATTTCATATATTTACAATGTGTATTATTACAAGTAAATAATCAAATATTATAATAATGTTTGTTTTACTCATTTATTTGTCAAAGTAACTGTTAGTATGTATTATGTGAAACGTCACCTACCATTATTGCATCGCTGTCACGGTCTCGCATGATGCCAGACCATAGCAGCATGAGCTGAGGCAGGGATGTTTTGGCCACATAACTGTTTAAGACATTTGATAAACTTGTTTAGTACTAGAATTAATTTATTAAAGAATGGTTTCTACTTCTATATTGTGTTAACTTATTGGCGAATTAACGTATTTTCTTTATTTTTCTAAAATTACTTCAAACCTTAGTCGTTATAATGTCAAAATCCGCTGTAAAGGAAAATACATTTTATTTTTTTCTATAAATTACAACATCTTTTCTGGTACAAAAATGCTGACGTATCATTATAACAATACTGTTTTAAGAGATTGTGGTAACCCCCTGATAACAATTACAGTGTAAAGTAGCTTGCCAAGTTTTTTATTACTACAGTAATAAATATTGTAAAAATAGTTACAACTCACAGGTGAAGTTCATTCTTACTGTTCACACTCGTAAGAAAAATAACGAAGAACTAATCAAATTAAAAGTTGTTTCCCCGGCAGAGTTCGTCTTCGCTCTCATTATAATCATCCGTACATGTTGTTTCGGGGTGCAAACTCCCTAATTTAACTTTGCCGATGCGAAGTTTAACCTGAAATATGTAGAGATCTTGTGTTTATTATGAACTATCTTGTTTTGATTTACTTTCGCTCGTCTTTGTATATGGTCTACTTTTGTTTCAATGTTTTATTTATTATATATTTTTAAAGACAAGTCACTATTCAAGCAAATTAAGGTGTGAAAACAAATAAAAAATATTTAAATTATTTAATCCAAAAAATAAGGATACCAATGAGATTCTATGATATTGTTTTCAAATTGCATGTCTGAACATTAAAGTGTGCCAACGCGACTATAAAATCATTATAATGTTACAATAATTGCATATTTACAAAAAATATGGCCAAAACAGGTAATGCTTATTATGATCTTATGATATTATGATGATATTAAACCATAATGAAAAACCTGAAGGGATAAAATCCTACATGCACCCTTTTAAGGAACAGTTCTGCATGCAGCTTTTCAAATCCTACAAAACAAAACAACAAAATATATTTCAACAACATAGGTATATTTTTTGTTGTTTTATAAACCCACAAACTCAAACCGTGTTATGTGCTTTAAACCTTTTTTTTCTGGACGTTGGCAGTTTTGTATCGTTATTTAAACTTTTTAACGCGCAAAAATTACGACATCCATTCATTATTCCGTTTTTGCGTTTAACCGGTGTTCGGTTTTTATATGGAAAACATTATAACATGGAGGTGCAAGGTTGTTATAATAAACTCCGTTGAGTTCATATTTGGAACGAAATATATTTTTACAGATTGAAAATTGGTTATAAAACTCTATTATGGAAACTTCAAAAGTTCTTGCGCAAAAGTTTGAAGCTTTTTACATATACGTGTATAAGTTTGAAGCTTTTTGCATATACGTGCATAAGTTTGAAGCTTTTTTGCGTATACGTGTATAAGTTTGAAGCTTTTTGCATATACGTGTATTGTAAAATAATGGTAGATTAATTATTTGTCACCACCTACAGGTATACTTTTCTTAGGATGTCATAAAAAGGCGGCTTCAGGATAACACATAAAGCAGAGAACTGGTAGCATCGCTCTTTTTGATACTAATAATATACTTACAGGTACTGTTTATTCCAAACGCTATCCAAGTTTGGTGATTATGTTAAATACGTAGGCAAACAACCAGACATCTCTCAGCAGAGCAATAAGTACTCAAAATCAGAAAGGGAAACAATAAACATCCATCAACGTTGAAAATCACCATCTAGCACCAAGATATTCATTTTAGCGTATAATATGATGACTTAACAAATGAAAAATATACTTATATAGGTACATGTTTTTATAAATTACATACATATTTTTTCATTTACACTAAACCATTGCGTCAATGGAAATACTAAAAGAAAGCCTTTTTATATTCTCTATTCCCTCTCCGATTTTGAGTGATGGGGATTTTGGAACTCTGGCAACCACACTTACCAAAATAAAACAAAGCAATTACGTTGCATGTCTGTTTCCTAAAAGGTCGTGGTACGACTTAGGTTGAGTTCGTCCCGAAGCATGGCTTTCCAACACTTCATATTTGAAGTCCATATTATTAAATAAGGGCTTCTGCCGTCAGCAGAGCGTTGGTGGCTCATTAACGAAACCTGCGGATGTTTTTCATTTAAAGTTTGTGCGTGAAGACGGCCAATCCGCACTGGGCTAAGGCATAGGCCTTATAGGTGTATAGACACCCTTTACGGTTAAACATAGTTGTGTGATCGCGCTTTTGATTTGGTACATTCATTGACGCATTAAGATCATAATTGAAATGAATATATAGAGGGCTATGTTAGGTGTCTCCCTACGCGATAAAATCCGAAACGATGATATCCGTAGGAGAACTAGGGTGACCGACATAGCCCAGAGGATTAGCAAGTTGAAGTGGCAGTGGGCAGGGCACATAGTGCGTAGAACCGATGGCTGATGGGGCGGAAAGGTTCTCGAGTGGCGTCCACGTAACGGAAAGCGAAGCGTAGGCCGACCCCCAACCAGATGGACGGATGATCTGGTTAAGGTGGCGGGTAGCAGATGGATGTCAACTGCAAGGGATCGGTCCGCGTGGAAATCATTAGGGGAGGCCTTCGTTCAGCAGTGGACATAATTGGGCTGTAATGATGATGATGATGATGTTTTAGTTAATAAATATAACAATAACTATAAGTATGTGTAGTGCGGCGTGGACATTTTTTTGGTTGACGTTTCTTCGTGATTGTGCATCAAGTAAGTTTATTGTTTATCTAAGCTTGCATATGTTAAATACTTGTACTAGGTATAAGGCAGGCTAAAAGGACATTCAGTTAAAACTAAAATCAGAAAAGATAGCCAAGCAAAGGTCACTTATTAAAAGACAACCATTTCAGTTATATGTACTAGTTATACAAAAGCAGTTTATTTCTTTTTTAAGATTTTCTAAAAAAATATCTGAAAAGCAACTTATAAATTGAGTACAACAAAATCTATAGAACGACAACCTTTTTCTGGTACATGAGCCGCACTCCTTTTGCCGTGGATGCGATTTGTGTGGCATCTGACCCGCCGCAGTCCTTTGAGGCAAAATATTTTTCAGTATTTGAGCCCGCCCAAAACGCGCTTCAAATTGACATTTCAAGCAAAAGATGGAACAAAATACCAGGAACGGGATACAGGCAAATGTTACTTGGAATTCTCAGTAATTTAATATGAGTTAAAGGTCTCAATTGAAATAGCTCGTATATGTTTCTTGTTTGAGTTTTTATTCATCCGATGGAAATTAACCTTCGTTATTTTGCAATCCTGTAACACATTTGAAGAAGCCACATGCTTCAAATATATACTTAAAAAAACATTTCATTTTAATTGCTTTGAAATGGTTTATGTTAAGAGATAGCAAACAATTTTATTGAAAAATATCAAAAAGCCATTTCATGCATGCATTTTTTATAATGGTGTCTATTCAGAGATAAACTCTGAAGGCGAAAGGGGCTTTAGATTACTTTATAGGCTAATAGTACCTACATTCTGTGGAACCATGAAGTCATTATACAAGCCACGCTGGTCCAATCGACAGTAAAATGGTCTGGGGAGCAGTTACGATAGAAAAAGTTTAGATGATAACGGCAGAATGTTTTGGTACGAAATTGACTTGTTCCTCATTTTCTCGACAAGTATCTGGAGTCCTATATAGTATAGTGGCTTGCGCATTCTGATAAGGATGGTGTAAGCCAAGCGATCATTTCAATGCAATTGAGAAAGATTCAATGTTTAATAATTATTATTATAATTATTCATGATGATGAATTATTATTACAGAAATGGGTTGTTCATGACATGTTTTCATGTAAAACTAGTTTAAAACTTCAAAAATATACGAGCAATTCTGATATTGACGATACTTGATGTAGTTTCTGATGAATTACTGTTGCTATAATAATTTTATTGTACTAAATGTTCATTAAAATTATTAATTAAAAATGTTCAAATTATTATAAGCGATATTCTAAAACCCATATACTGTTAATAATTTATACTTTTTATATTATATGTGATCATCATCATCAGCTCATTAAACGTCCCCACCGGGGGCACGAGACTACCCGTGCCGGGTGTATAGGCCTTAGTCGCCCATGCGGGCGCAGTGCGGATTGGCTGACTTCACGCACAACCTTTGAATCTCTTCGCAAGCGTGCGCGGGTTTCTTTACGATGTTTTCCTTCACTGTATGAGCGTCGGATAACGTACATATAATTTCAAAAATTCAAAATTACATTGATACGTGGCGGGATTTGAACTTGCGTCCTCCCGATCGGACGGCAACAGTCCACACCACTGAGCCATCGACGCTACATATATATATATACATATATTTATATATGTATTAATGTATATAAAACACAAATATATAATAATAAAATTGAAACAAAAGCGTAACCAGGAGAACAATTTAGCTTACAAAAATAAAAACTCAGACTGGGTACAATACTGCTGAAAAGAACCGTTCATTAAACAACGAGAAATCCTTAATTCGAAAAACGAAAGAGCGGAAGCAAAAACGCCAACAATGAAAGCAATCTATTAAAATGAAAAATTGAGCAGTTAAGTCACAAAACGAAGTACAACTAAGTTATGATCCGCTAATAGCATGCTAAAGAGCAGCAAAGAAGCCACTTTAAACGAAGTTGGGGAAACCTAGCAGGGTTATTACGCACGGTCCATTTTGAAGCAATCTCAAATACTTCATTCTTTTTTATCGAAATGGAGGATTTCGTTTGCCGTTGCTGGTTCACGTTTGTGCAACTTCGTTGTTAATGCACATTGTTCGGTGTAAGTGTAAAGTGCAGCTTTAAACTAGTTACTGTTTTGCTTTGAAAGGCATGCTTAGTTCCGTTTTGCTATTTATGACTACGACATTTGTCTCCAGAAATCATTGATGGCATTAAAAGTTCTAATGAAGGCATTTTTTTTAATATCCCCCCCCTACATTAAAACACCAGTAAAATAGTAGACGATACATTATTTTCTGTCAGTAGTATCGATACTTCAGTATGCAGATAATTTTTTTGAGTCCGACTTGCTCCCTAAGCCGAATAACAGAGGCGTTTTCATCAAGACATACTTAATTTGTTTAAATATAATAAACAAATATCATTTAAGAGCCAACGTCAGTATTTTTAGTTTATGACTACTTGTATCAATCTGTAAAGCAATCTATGACGCCCTAATGCAGAATATGAGAATTTCCAAACAGAATTGCTATGGGAAGCTCACAAAGCGGGCCTAATACGTATTGGCTGGTATCTGCGACAATCGTCCTAAGATTAAATCAGTGGTCGATAGTGTGTCTTATCACATTTCACTCTCCTATCCTGTTACTAATTATTATTACGATAGTAACCTAAGCTGTACAGTTCGTAACCAAACGTCGATTATCTAGCGGCTAATACGAGAATGTATTGTATACAAGAAAATATCGTCTAATTCAGAATCATACATGGTAATTTTATTGGCTATATCATTTTTTTTACTTTTTACAGACTAACAATATTTAAAAAATAGTGGGTAAACATTTTTCTAAATACTTGCACCGAGTGTTTACGGGATTAATTGAAGCTGTTTTTATACATAATCCTAGTGAGATTCATTTTCGCCTCGGGCGCCCAAAAATAGATTAAAACGCACCAGTCAGATTATTCTCCACGTCGACCGAGTAAATATATGCCTTTTATTTCACGTTATGAACGTATAAACATCCTATTTATATACGTACTTCTTCTACTTCTAGGTGGCGGGTAGCAGATGGATGTCAACTGCAAGGGATCGGTCCGCGTGGAAATCATTAGGGGAGGCCTTCGTTAGCAGTGGACATAATTAGGATTTAATGTTTATTATAGACACTCTTTAATGTTGTAAGCCTTAAGGCATAATGAAACTTAAGTTTATATAAATATTATCAGATTTCGGAATACATGTAAATGTATTTATATTAATAATGTCACGAATAATATAAATATATGAATATTTATTTAATACTCAATTGCACAAATAAATAAGCATAAAAGTAAGCTTAACAACCATTGACATTAGGTTTGCCTTTGAATACTTAAGAAAGTTAAAGGTTAAAATGTATTTTGATTAAAGAATAAATATATTACCCTAACATATAAATACTATCGTATATAGCTGTAGTAGGTATTATACCTTTTCTCTACTCCTAAAACCCAGATAAAATTTGCTACGATGCTCCTTTTATACCACACTTTTATTTTGTATATAAAAGTTTTCTGGCCTATACTGATCCAGTTGGTATACGAAGTTACATTTCCTGTCATACGAGTACCAACCAGAAACTATGAAACTGCTGTTAAATTACATATTTATTAGAGACAAGAAATGATTATACAGAATCATTGGTAAATTAATTGAGATACATAAAAACAATCATATTATTGTGATTCACTGCTACTGAATTTTATCTAGACTCCTACTAAATACCATCAGGTTTATGAAATTAAATTCTTAGTAAATGTAATTTAATATATGTTTCGTAGCTGGGTGTGAAACATGTTTTGTGTCATATTTTTGCTACTAAATTAATTTTAATTATACCGTTGTGAGTATGAAAGAATACGAGAGTAACCATATCATGTTCTAGTTGATACATCAAAATATTTTTTTACAATAACAACCTCTCGTTTCTAAGCATCAAGGAAGGGACATATGAATTTAATATTTTGAAATGCTTGAAACCATATCGGGGAGGGTATCGTGTCGGTAACTCATTTATGCAAAAAATACCTTATATTTTATTCTTTTTTAAGCCTACATATTATATATTTTTATGCGTGGTTTGAAGCGTGTTACGACTAGAAAACCGTATTTAAATTGGAGCTTATATTTAATATACCACTTACTGTTTAGGTGTGCTAAACATGCTCTTTTTTTCTAGAATTCGGAGATATATCAAGACCGTACTTGTGTGTTATATTATATCATTAGACATAAAACTTTGATTGATGAGTCTACAACTTGACTTGTTGCACATAACATTTATTTGTAAACTCATTGATTCCCGCAGGAAGGCTTTGCTGCGGGAACTTATATGCTTATAAATTTTATAGTAAAAAGTAAAGTGAAAAAAACAATAATAAGTCAAATGTATAGTCATAGGGAGTTACGGTCTAAATTTCGCTTTTGATATTTTTTCCAAATAATACATTACATAAACTTTGTTATGGATAACTTACAGTAAAATTTTATGATTAACCAAAAAAGTTCAAACTTGAACGTTATTTCGTATAAAACGCCTTTTAATTATCCCATGTCAAGAACATATTGATATAAGTTACACTAGTAATTATATAGCAAATCAACTATCAAACTACAAATAACTCAAAATACAAAGCTAATTGTATATATGCCAGTTGAATTTAATTGCTTTGTGGCAATTTCAATTCAAATACCTTACAGTCATATAAGATAAATTGATTTAATGCGCTCAATATTAAGATCAGACACGAAATGACATGTCCAATCATTATTATATATATTGGCGTATTTACGCCTTACCCTAAGTTCTTTCTTTAATCTCTTAAATGATTCCTAGGCACCATATTTAAACAATACAATGTTTAGCTATCTTATATAATGGAAATAAATTACTAAAGGATGACTGCACAATTATGGCGAGTGGAAGAAAATTAAAGATCTACTTAACAAAGGTCAGGTCAAAAGTACCGGGATAGCGCACCATTATGAGGAGATTAATGAAGCCAAAGAAGTGTGTCAGAATTGTAGCAGGTGGGTATTTTCTACCAAGTTGTGAGGATGATGATGTGTGACAATTTTCTATGAAATGGATATTAGTCTTCTTTTCTATGAAATGAATATGAATATAATTAATATTATCAAGTAAAAAAAGTCAAAGCATTAAAACTGATTATATAGATTTAAAAGAAGTAGGCTGGGGATACTTATTTAGAAAATCCATGACTGTGCTTTGTATATGTTTACATATAAACAAAGCATATGCTAGAATTGATTTTCAAGAACAGAATGTGTCCTGACCTGCTTTTACAAGTTTATATTGTACATCCTTATCTAAATCAGCTAAGTTTCGGCATGTATAGGCACCTCTACTGTAGTGATACCCCATAGCTTCACAAAAAACTGGCGTGAAACAATGTGTTTCGTAGTGACGGTACAATATATAGTGCACTTCTGCATGCTTTCGCTCGGCTACTCGTTATCAGGTGAATGTTATTTCCCTAAACCGCCGCTTACGTCATCCACGAGAAGAGGTGAGACGGTTACTGTAACTACTTCATTCTTATTTTCCGTTACTACACAAGAATTCATAGAATAGCGCATGGTACTACAATTGCCTTTAACAATAAGGTGAGCGCTCAGTCCTTTCGTATTTCTCAATAAAACTGTCGCAAGCTAGTATAAGAATTTGAAATCGTCGTAAGTAGTCGTGGACGTCGTAGATTGGCATCTGCATACCCTCGAAGGTTTTTGTCCATTTTAAAGTTGTTCCCAAGATCGTTCAGCTCATCATAAATACGTTTAATACTGAAATAATGTTAAGTCCTATAAAACTATCCGAGCCCCATATTCATATTCACTTTCGCATTACCGCTTAACTTTACACGTTCACGTGTTAGTGGTCTCTTCAAGCGAAATTTTAGTGGCCAAGTTTATATGAAAAGGAGTCACATGTAGTGTTAATGTTTCAATGAAGAGTTTTTACGCAATTATGCAATGAATATTATATTCATGATGTTTTATATAGCAGCTATTTTAATTAACTGTAAAAAAGTTAAAACATTAGCACACATTCCCAGTGGTAGTTACTATGGGCTGTAACTGACATGTAGATATATCCATGGTTCCAAACAAAAAATATTTAGGCCCAGTATCCTCTCTGCATAGTAATTTCACTGTCTGTTCCATATTTCATCTTAAAGCACAACAAGGTTATTATGAAATAAATAGGTTAAGATGAGACACATTACCAGGCAACACCTACATATAAGGTAGCAATTATTTCAAAACGAACAACGACAATAGCCACAAAGCACACACAATAAATTGCAAGCATGTGAATTCGATATTCAATCATACATTAAAAAAACGTTTGAGCCTACTAGTACCTGTACGAAACGCTGTGGCACTCGTACGTGAAAATGTAACTTACGACTCCTTTACGGCGAGTGCTCGCATCGTATAACATTAGGTTTCGTGTGCCATACCATTAGTAGAGATTTCGCAGTTTCACCCCGTCACGATTCTGTGGACTATTAAAGGGGAAATTTCATTATAAGAATGGTTCCCTTGAATAAGCGATGGAATGCGAGGTGCGTAAGAGATTTAACGGCAGTACCATATTAAGGGTGTGCTCAAATCCTTTGTTACGCCTCAATAACAATATTGTAAAATAATTAATTAAGTAGTTATGTTTTTCAGATAGTGTTTGTGCATTTTGAAAACTTACCGCTTAATTAAACTGTATGTTATAACATTTGAAAACCATCGAGTATATTACTCCAGATAAATGTAAGGACTTTTAATGACTCCATTTTTGATGGCCCTAGCTCGTATTATCTGCATGCTTGACCAAGAGCTTTGACTAATTGGACTTAAATGGGATGTAACGTTCAAGAACTCATCATCATAGATAGTTGATTTGATTTTGTTTAGCATAAGAGTAAAGAAATGGTGATATGATCTAGTAAATAATAAGAACGTGCAAAATAAAGTAAGCAATGACACGGGACCTTAATCATGTTTTTCTTTATGTTACAAAGTATACTTTACTTTAGTCAGGAAAGTCAATTCTACTCTGTCATAGTCAACCATGACATCATTTGGCATCGCGGTGGTATCTACCTAGACGACTTAGTACCGAGTCTACCACCTATTTAAAATGATCATTTGGAGGAAACATGGACTATTCACATTACATTTAAGACTGTTTGATCAATTAAGCGATAGACTGCCCTGCTATAATGGTTAGTGAAAGGACGCATAGCCTGGGTGATGATGAGGGTTCTAGGTTTTTTATTTGTTATATTGCTGAAAAGTTAGAAATCTTAACGTGGCATTTTTTAAATTTATATAAAATAATTATATTTATTTTAACCTTAATTAGATTTCAAATGTGCTTGTAATTGATTTAATATAAAAAGATATTTTGAGTGTGAATTGAAATCATGGAACTAAAATATACTTAATAACTGTACTGTGATACGGATAAAAAGATCTATGCTCAGCTTTAGATACGAAAGTGTTCCCATAGGAAAATGAATCCACGGGTCACGCTATCTAGTCCAGGAAAGTTTAGAGCTTCTGTGTGTAATGAAAATTTAAATACCCTTTAGGCCAAGAGAGATTTTAGGAATAATCTTTGTCTTAAAATTTGTATGAAAGGTATGTCTATAGTTTCTCTGGTCTATGCTTAGGTAATAAGGTTATTCAGAATGTATTGTGCTCTACAGCTAAACGAACACACAGTACATAAGACAAGAATCAACTCGCAACTGGGGAAGTGATCTGAGCGTCTTGTTCAGGTCGTTGCTTGAACCAGAGCGGTGTATGTAATTGACCGAGGCTACGCACATAATAGACTGAATACTTCTTTGTGCTTTATAAAATGAAGTTTGAGTCATCTGAAATTAAATTAAATTTACGCCAATTAATTGATCCCGACTACTAATATTATATTCGTAACCAGACACGTAAAACACACAAGGTAATTTAAGATTAGGGCTTATTATAAGATTCTGTGAATATGATTGCCAATATTACCATACTTTTGCCTTAACATGATGTCCGAGTGGTAGGTATATAAAATATATATGTGTTTGATATTACCAGTACGGAAGAGATTATCACAAATTTAATTTTCTTTCCCAAAGATAATAATGCATAAGCCTCGTTCTCCTTGATTTTATAATCTGTATCTTAATTTATTGGAAGTTCGACATTAAATTGTTTATTAACCATAATTTTAATATTACCAACACAAGCAGTTTTATTGCCCACATTTCTAATTTCATAAAATGATTTGTTTCCTTTTACAATAAATACGTTTATCCGACGCTCTTGCGGTCGAGAAAAACATCGTGAGGAAACCTACGCCTACGTAAATATTCAAAGCTTGTGCGCAAAGTTGGCCAATTCGCATTGGGCCCGTGGACGACTACGGCCTAATACACCCTTTACGGGTAGGGCCGTGCCCCTCGATGGGGAAATATAACGAGCTGAAGATGATGATACGGTACTTCGATATCGGATGCTTGTCTCCCTTGCCATTCAGCGTAAACACCATCATACATTAGCGCTTTACAACATTCATCAACCCCCTCAACTGAGGGGCGAGTCTAGGCCAAAGACGGATACTTCTATCTCCAAACGGCACGACTCGGTGGAAAAATACTATATTATTATAAGCAGTTCTAAACCTAAAAGTGTATTGGCACTATATATTAAAGTAAGCTAAGATTTTTCATTATAGTCTGATCAAAATTGGCTTCAATTGAACTACTATAAGTCGTGTGATGTTATAACAAACAATTTGATATTTTATTAGCTTGTTAATTATGAAAAACTATGATAAAATACCGAATCTTTTTACTTTATTGATATTTATTACCACGATAATACACAAATGGAATATAACAAGTGACACAAATTTAATCAGCTCTATACAATGTTTAGGTTACATGTCAAAAAACATGAAAATACAGATTTTTTACTATTCACTACGAATCCTATGACGGTTTGTTCTGAAAAAGTGCAAAAGCTGACCATTTATTATCGGATTGCTCGAAACGGTGCAAAATACGAACAAGCCTGTTACAAACATAAGCCCATATACTGTAGCAGAATGAAACTATACAAATAAATAAAACTCGAGATTAAAACAATGTTTATATCAATTTTTCTTTGTACAAAATGTGTCACATGAAAAAAGTATCGCTCGTGGATTTGCCCGCATTCGCTTTGCAGTCCACAATGGCTTTTCGGAAACAAAGATTGATAAAAATCCATCTTTTGATCTGTGCACTTGAACTCGAATCAGGCTTTATTTATTTTGAGTACCTACAATAATTAATGATTGCTTTTGGTTTCATGTTGTAAAAGAAACTTATTAACATTGAAACAAAATATCACGATTATTTGCGGTGAACGTGCAGATAAGCATATCTGTCTCTTTAAAAAATAATAAGTTAAAAAAAAGCTCTCTTCTCTTTCACTTGATATTATCTTAAAAATCAGTACAACTTACTTACACTTAAACTACCAAGTAGGTGATTAATCGAGTGTAATAAAAATTAGCACATTTCTAAACAGCTCGGGTTTTACCTTTTACTTAATACTTTAAGTAGCTATAAATTATATACCACTATAGGCAAAACATTATGAACACGTTTTCAGTTGAAATATTTTTTTACTAGCAAACCTCAGCTTTGACTCAAATATGTTAGATTTATAAAAAGCGTAGGTACAATTAAATTCATCATTTCAGACTAACAAGCAATTCAAAATTAAAATTACAATATGAAGTGTGTATTATCGATGAAAACAAGTAAAACAATATCTTTCTACATTTCTTATCTAGTTTTCCGATAGTCAAATTATACACATTTTTCGTGTGAATTAGGCTGAGCAAACAAAATCTAAATCTAATCTATCAACAACAAAGTTGACACATAGACGGACAAATCAAAGGGTCTGCTTGTAAAAGGAGGCCATTACTCAATCCCGGCTTTTAAACACCCAAGCGGTCTGATTTATATCACGGACGTTGATTTTTGCTCTTTTCACTTTCAATTTTGAAATGAAACGCACATACCATTAGGTGTTGAAAGACTCTAAATGAAAAAGCCTCTCATGTATTAAATGGCAAACATTATACATCACAAGGACCGTGTAAAGAGCACGTACTGGGTAAAAATGTAGCTCTACATTGTTAATGAAGTATTTCTTGCTTTTGCATACTTTTCATATCATATTTTTTATTGCTGAACTCAAAATTCGGAAAAACAGAACCATTGTGTGTAGTCTTACATTCTCCTTGCACAAAGCGATTATATTAGAAATGTATTATAGGTTCAGTAAATGGATGGATGACGATCGGTTTTTTATTTGCAGATGCGAAAAATTAAAAGCTTTTAGTCGCAACTCAATTTCCATCTAGAATAGTGTCACCTACTTTAGAAGTCGCCACTCTCTTTCACGTGCGGTAGTAATACAAATTTGTTTAAAACAATGTTAAAATATTATTTTTAATAAACGAGATAAATAAATAAAAATATAGAAATATCGACATTTACTCAGCGAAATCTAGCCCCTATTTAAGATTCACTATGGGTACTAAACAACTGATAAACATATTTATTTCCGTGTTTATAAATACACTCAGACTAATAGAAATAGACATGTTCATGCACTATGTAAATCATCTTAAAGTCTACCGGCTCGATGGGCCGATGACTTGTAAAATCTTGTTGGTCTCCATAGTTGCATGAAGGATGCGTAGGGTTTATGGCGCAATATACATAAGGGATTATAAAAACTGGTCTACTGCGAAAGGTAAGGTGAAGCAATATAGCCTTATCAATGAGGTTAAGTAATTTAAAAGTAATAAAACAATGACGATGTAGGTTTGAAATACAACCTATCTTCTAGAAAAAAAGATAAATGTCAATTTGCGAAAAGTAAAATTACTGCTTCTTATTACAGGGTAAATGCTGCAATGGTAGGCAAGTGGGCGTACTTTACAGTACAGTACAGTCACAGAGGTCATGGTAGATTAAAATCTTCTGCATATTCTTAACTAGCCAAATGGCGAAGTTTAGAAAATTAAAACTTTTGTTATTACTATAAAATTGGTACGTACAACTCGGCATCAACCGAAAACTTTCAAAAGCGATGTGATCAAAGACTGGGGTTTAATATTTTTTCTAATTTAATTTGTTTTTCGCCGCTTCGCGTTTGCGCCGTAGAAGAACTTCGACTAGCTAACTTTAATTAGAAAAGCAGGAGGAGCGTCTTACAAAATTTGATAAACTAGTAATGAGTAGCTAGCTATAAAAAAGATATTTCAAAGACTTTAATCTATCTTGCCTAATACTTTTTATTTCTGCATATTGCGAACAAACAGTAGTAAAAAAATTACATATTTAAATTTCTACATATACAACCGAAAATATTTTGTAGGATAGTATTATGGCCAAGGTACGATACCATACCTTTTGTTTTGTTCAAAGTATGTATTAAATATAAAAAAATATTTTTAAGGAACTGATTTTTTGTATCACGCATTGTTCACTTAATATCCCAACTTAATGTCCAGTTCATTCAAAATATTTTTTTATAATAAATACTTTGAACAGTTTTTAAAGAAATTTTGGATGTTACCTCTCTACAATTTATTTGGGTAAGCTACATGCTATGCCGTTATTTATTTGCAAATTCTAGGATTTAGTGCATTATAATTTAAACATTACAATGCTGATAATATAGATATACGTGTGGCGAAAATTTAATCAAGCAAATACTTGGTAAAGTTATGGATGGTTCTAGCATTTAGTCACAAGGGACCAACGGGTTTCTATTAAATTATAAAGTTAAACTGGAGTATTATCTTCGTTAGAACTAATTTTGGTTAGCCGCTAAACTTGCGACTGGCCATTTTGAATGTCCTTCTTGAGATAATGCGGGTGAACTACTGAATCAACGGATGAAGGATTTACTCAATTTAGCGTTTTCAAGTTGCCACGTTTCGGGATTAGTTTCTTGGATTGGCTAGACAATAAATATCTTTACAAAAAATCGTTCAAAATTCAACACAAATCAATTTTATGAGAAAACACATTTTCGAATTCATTATTTCTACTTAGCTTTTCAATCACTATCCGTAACGTTTGTACCACTGTTTCCTATAGTACGCCTAGATTATGTATATGCACTTATCATTACAAAATATATGCATTGAATTCATAAAAATTGAATATAATTATCACTAACCACTTAAATCGTTTTATACGCCCAGGATGAAGCTCTATAGTATTTTGGCTTTGTTTGTGCGAATACAAAAGGCCGTTTGTGTTTACTAGCCTCTTTTTTTGTATTGTGCACCACGTGTTTTCGTACGCTATTTGTGCCTACCTAAATAAAGAATAACATTCGAGTACTATTGCACTATTTCCAGATAGGGTTACATAACATTATTGCATGATTGCAATAATGTTATGTCAATAATGTTATGTAACTATGATGGAAATAATTCCAACCATGTTCATGGAATGTGAAGACACAAGGTGTCGAGTATAAAATATCTTTGATCTATAAACTGTGATATCTGACATGTATTTTATGTGTAAATTCAAAATCAACGATTCATGAGACGTAGAAAGACAATTCAAAAAATACTTCGAAAACAGTACAGATACAAGTAGGTAGTAAAATACCGATACAAAAGCTCGCGACAAGATTGATCGCGACTCAGCTGAATTCGGTGGAGATGGGAAAATAATATCGTTAACACGAAATAGCTCCATTACAAAAAGAAACGAGCCTTCCATTGTAGCTATCGGGGATACATTTACTTGTCCATAATCATTTGAAATAATGACCTGTGTAAAGGGAGAAGGGCTTGTTAACTCTGCTGAAGTTAAAGAGGTCAATGTGAATACAAATAAAACGAAATAAACATACAAAAAGTTTGGAAGAGTCTTGTTTTTAGTGCTGGGTCGAAATTTTTTTATGTAAATATGTGTTTCCTTTACAAAATTTTCGTCGATCGTAAAAATATTAAAAAATTAAAAGCAGTCCCCAACGATGAGAAAAATAAAATCACGTTATTACGTTATAGGAACTTTTGCACGAATCGATTGTCTAAAACCAAAAGACAGTACCCGGAACAAACAGAAAGTCATACAAAAAATTAAATAGAAAGATCTCTTATTGTGTATGTATCGTACATATCTTCATAGGCGTAAAGAAAAAATTGTATTTCATTTTTACAAACAGACACGCCAATTTTATTTATATGTTTAGAATAGATAAAGCATTCGTGGATAAAATTTAGACAGATAAGCCTTCCTGACAAATTACCAAATCTTGAATGATGAAAACGTACCAAATAGGATAAATACTCTAGGCGTCAACGCAACGTTACACCTTGAATCTGCCATACTTACATTAATTGGTGATCCATGTGGTGTAATTGGTAATGTCGGCTCTCATACCAAGAGTTCCAGGATCTATCCCAGGGCAGTACAGACACTTGTGTGCATTAACATGTCTGATTGTATTGGTCTGGATGTTTTCTAGGTACAATAAGTATTTATATAAGTATGCTTATCCGTTGTAAAGTACCATATATAGTCTAAATTATTAGTTTGAGACTAAATGGTGCTATATGAATATCAGTGGATAGTTTATTTAAATTGTAGTGAAAATCACAATCAAAATGTTATATATAATGTATTATGTATTTATAATTAACATAAAAAATTGTTACATATTCATATATATCAAATCCCGTACAAAAACCGCTAAGGTTTGTAAAATGATTATATTATTATTATACATATAAAAGTTTGGTTACTTAAATATATTACACCCTAAACACTTAAAAAAAAAATTAAACTAAAAATATAATTAAAAGAAGTCCCTTTCGGCAAAGTTCCGAAAATACTGGCAGCGTTACCCCTTTGGATTGCCAGACTGATTCTTTGTCCAAGGTAGCTGCCAGATCTTCGGTTACCTGTGACGTCGACTAACCTTTTGGAATTATTATTATTATCGAATCATGTGTTAAAAATTTGAGTATTGAGTAAAATATCGTAGTTTATAAACGAAACAAACATTGCCGATATTCAGATGTATTCTAAATATCGCTTCTCAACGTCGCCGAGTCCATTTACATTAAATAATTTATAGGCAACCATACTAGAATACCAAATGGGGAACTAGGTAAAAACAAGCCGGATACCTATGAATAAATTTATTTCAATACGTAGCATTCCTGTCGTGTCACAAATTTGAAGAAAAAATAACTGCGAGTACGCCTTTTGAATGCTAATATAAAATTGAAACATAAACCTCAAAATATATTTGATTTATATATATTTTAATAGGTCTACGGCCACCAAGTCTACAGGTACTAAGTCGTCTAGATAGGCACCACTGCAGTGCCAGATATCGTCCGGGGAAACAGGAGTGTTATGCACTTTTGTGTTTCGGTGTGAGGGCACTGTGGCCTGTACAATTACCGGGTACAAGAGACCTGACACCGTTGTTTCGGATGTCGGGCGCAGTGCGGCATTGATGGAGAAAATAACTGTTTATCAGTTGTTGGTCTCCATCAAGGCCGCTCTGTCATGGTCAAGCTCTCATAATCAGGTGAGCATCTTAACCGTCCTGTACACTTAGTAACATAAAAACTTTGTGCTTTTTCTCCCAGTTTGGTTATAACATAATGTCCTGAATCACCTGAGTTGTAAATAAGAATACCTATACGACGCTTATGGTTCATTTTAAATACTTTTTGACTTGAAGAACATAAAGATAAATCTTTAAAATGCAAATGTCGCTAATCCAAATACTGAACAAAAAACGACAAATTATTATTAAAACGTGCCGTTTTCATTGCATAGTTGGGAAGTCATATTAAAATCTTCCAACCGGGCGGAGCGTCGACGTTCAGTCCTGTAATAATTTGAATTCCGAGTCGATGCCGGCTATCATAATTTCGAAATACCACTAGGGATTGCTGCTTAAAAAATTGGTCGTGTAAAGTATTACCGACATAGAAGAAAATTGTGTACGTTATTCTTATATAGACTCCTAATTAACATTAATTCATCCTAGAAATATATTCACTGGAAAACTCAGTGTTTCCAGCATTTTAATAGTTTATACTGCTTTTAAAATTTTATAATACGTAAGAGTAAACATTTAGGTAGAACGGGTAAAGCACACTTTCTAAACCTTACCGTGAAGATAATGGTAAAGCGTTACTAAAGTAATAAAATATTTTTTGTGTTTGCAAATACTTTAAAAATCAGTTAAAAGATTAAATGATTTTTGTATATCCAAAAATAATAACTTGAAGACCAAAAGCAATTCCGTAATTAGTAGATGGCTCTGAAATTGAAATATTTGAAATTATTTGGTAAATGCAATGGACGTATAAAAAATTCGGACAGAATCTTGCTGCTAACAAAACTGTGTCAAAATTCAGCCAGTTTTTTTTTGACAAGCAACAAATATCAAATCGTCTGGCTTCGAATCGTCAACAGAGCCAAGAAAGAAATAGAACATAGCTTGCGTATTAAAATAGTGCATAACCGTCGTGATCGAAGGAAAACAAAATTTTTCGTTGGAAACTTAACAATTCGAGTACATTTTCCAGTTTAGATATTTAATATTATAACAAAAATATAAAAAAAACATGTCAAAATGAATTAGCTTATAACGGACACATTTATGTACTAATAACAATCTGTATATATCTGTATATAATACGGGCGTATTTATTTATTTATACGTGGCACATGAAAATCTATAAAAACCTTTATCTATCCTTATATTTTAAATGAGAAAATCCTTTACGCAAATAATGAAAAGAAATATTGTATATTCCAAAATTTCACGGAGCATATTTTTACTTCAACTAAATATAATAATATATAGCAATCTCTTCAAAGCAGACCTTTATACGTCTCGTCTTGAGCATGATTGGTGATAATATCTGGCAACACCTATTTCGGCTGATTGGAAATTCTGCCAGCAGGTTT
This sequence comes from Leucinodes orbonalis, assembly GCA_019425675.1. Classification (NCBI taxonomy): domain Eukaryota; kingdom Metazoa; phylum Arthropoda; class Insecta; order Lepidoptera; family Crambidae; genus Leucinodes; species Leucinodes orbonalis. The sequence goes on from PQWD01005710.1 coordinate 19,518, forward strand.
TATGTTATGGATTTTTATGTTTGTCAAAAAATTGTTTTTTAGGGATTAAGAGACTTGTTTAAAAATATAAGCTAAATTTTTATCGAAAATAATAAATTATTGGTCTGTCGATTCGTTGTATATAACAATTTACCAAAATGAAGTTAGGTACTAATTTTATAATAATAACGAATGATTTTATTTTAAGCATAGATCCACTATCATCAATTATGGAGTGCAATAAAGTTTAGAATGGCATGGCATATATGTCAATTTATAAATAAATAGTACATTCGATTGTTAATATCATTACATCATACGCAATAAACTTCCCTATGTTGCCTAAAACTATCGGAGTTTTAAGCTTCACACTTAAGAGCTTAATAAATAAGCTATTAAACAAGTGAGGTTGGTTCGGTTATACTGAAAATGTAGGCAATAAACGTTATTAGAAACTAGATTAATTATAACCTTACGCGCTCTTTGTGTTCATTTTATCTTTTTATAGTAATGTATTACGTCATTTTATCTATGATAAAAATAAAAATACGCGCAGTATTCTCGAGAGGCTCTCAGTGTTATCGTTTTACCTACAACGTTCGGACTAAGCTATGCAGTCTTCACTTTATGTATTGGTAAGAACTTCCCAAAGGGAAAATATTAGAGGTCCTTGCTTACGTATAATGAATAAAGTATAACACTATTGTAATTAAACTCCAAAAAATTAGAGNTTTGAAATTATTTGGTAAATGCAATGGACGTATAAAAAATTCGGACAGAATCTTGCTGCTAACAAAACTGTGTCAAAATTCAGCCAGTTTTTTTTTGACAAGCAACAAATATCAAATCGTCTGGCTCGAATCTGTCAACAGAGCCAAGAAAAGAAATAGAACATAGCTTGCGTATTAAAATAGTGCATAAACCGTCGTGATCGAAAGGAAAACAAAATTTTTCGTAGGTAAACTTAACAATTCGAGTACATATTTCCAGTTTAGATATTTAAAGTATTATAACAAAAATATAAAAAAAAACATTGTCAAAATGAATTAGCTTATAACGGGGACACATTTTATGTACTAATAACAATCTGTATATATCTGTATATAATACGGGCGTATTTATTTATTTATACGTGGCACATGAAAATCTATAAAAACCTTTATCTATCCTTATATTTTAAATGAGAAAATCCTTTACGCAAATAATGAAAAGAAATATTGTTATATTCCAAAATTTCACGGAGCATATTTTTACTTCAACTAAATATAATAATATATAAGCAATCTTCTTCAAAGCAGACCTTTATACGTCTCGTCTTGAGCATGATTGGTGATAATATCTGGCAACACCTATTTCGGCTGATTGGAAAATTCTGCCAGCAGGTTTTATGTTATTGGATTTTATGTTTGTCAAAGAAATTGTTTTTAGGGATTAAGAGACTTGTTTAGAAATAATAAGCTAAAATTTTTATCGAAAATAATAAATTATTGTCTGTCGATTCGTTGTATATAAATTTACAAAATGAAGGTTAGGTACATAATTTATAATATAACGAATGATTTTATTCTTAAGCAATAGATCACATATCAGTCAATTATGGAGTGCAATAAAGTTTAGAATGGCATGGCATATATTGTCAATTATATAAATAAATAGTACTTCGATTGTTACCATTAATTACATCATACGCATAAGATTCCCTTATGTTGCCTAAACTATCGGAGTTTTAAGCTTACCTTAAGAGCTTAATAAATAAGCTATTAAACAAGTGAGGTTGGTTCGGTATACTGAAAATGTAGGCAATAAACGTTATTTTAGAAACTCAGATTAATTAGAGTTAACCTTACGCGCTCTTTGTGTTCATTTTATCTTTTTATAAGTAATGTATTACGTCATTTTATCTATGATAAAATAAAATACGCGCAGTATTCTCGAGAGGCTCTCAGTGGTTTCGTTTTACCTAACAACGTTCGGACTAGCTATGCTAGTCTCACTTTATTGTATTGGTAAGACTTCCCAAAGGGAAATATTAGTAGAGGTCCTTGCTTACGTATAAATGAATAAGTATAACATATTGTAATTAAAACTCCAAAAAATTAGAGATTTGAGGCTAATGGCTTATAGAATAAGGTAAATTCTTTTGGTCTTAGTAAAGCAATTTATATAATTATTGACTAATTTATCACTTTTATATACGAATACAATTTGTATCTGGTGTACAATAAAATTTTGTTACTTAGTTTAATAGTTAATCTCAATCGTGGACTGTTTGATCGAGAAATGAGTACTCCTTTAAAACGTGTGATTTTGTCTTAAGTCCCTGTAATATATATCTGTAAAATAGTCCATGTATTTCTTGCAACAAAGTTAGTTTTTACATGTTTTCTAAATGCAGATTAACATAGCGAAAGTTTATTCCAGAGGAACACATTACTCAACATTGTACTTGTATTTGTACTTAAACTTTCTCAAGTTTGGATTGGCCGACACCCGTCGCCGCCGTTACTATATACGCTAACTTAGAACTGGGTTACAGTAAGTGCATATTGTTGATAGTATGTGCCATGGAATTAATAGCTTTCTCGGTATGCGAGCCACTTTATTCTATGGTGATCATCACAGTTGGAATTAGAAGATTAAAAGATAAACATAAAGTCAGGATTCGAGAGCAATAAACTATCGTGTCTGTTGTATATTGTAGATTGCGGCGATTATACGCGTTCAAACATTTAAGGTGAATTTGTATGAACCTATTGTAGTATGTGCATATAAAGTTAAATATTAATTTTTTATGTCTACTGAAATAATGATATTTGTATAGATCTCTTGTTTTGGCGCATCTATGCTGTGTGAGTTACGCGTTCGGTTGACGTTCACGCAAGCAGATATCGCAATCCAATCTTTCTCTTCAACCTATCGCAGTTCACTGCTGGACATAGGTCCTCATTTTGCACCTGATATCCGGTCCTCACTTTTCATAAAGCCTCTACCAGCAAACTTTCGCAAGTCGTCGGCACATCGGGCTGGAGGGCGTCCTACGCTACGCTTGCCAAGACGCGGTCTCCACTCCAGATCTAGTCTGCTCCAACGGCAATCAGTTCTGCGATTTTTTCAATTTTTCATTTGCAACCAGTGGGCCCTATTTTGTTGCAAATAAATATGTTTGTGTTTACGCGTGCTAAAATTACTACTCCAGTATAACAATTCTAGTACAAAGGAATCTCATGCTATCATGAGAGGCTCTGGACCTCAACCTGCCTTAGTAGGCACTATATGGATATAGTTATCCAAGGTTTGCTAGCATTCGTGTTGCTTTATACTGTTACTAACTCAATGATAAATATAAAATAAACGGCCTAACACCACTCATAATGATTGTACTTGAACACTATGTTAAAGGTAGCTAGCTACTTTTTATATATTGTCCTCACAATCAAGATGCAAGTCAACGCTGACCACATTAGCAACGGGTCAACTCAGCACAACAAATTGATTGAGTCCGTACCCAATGTCTTTCTATAGGAACCTTGCTATATCAAGCCAGGATTGCTTCTAACGAACCATTGAATTCGATGTAATACGGACGCCAATTCGACATCAATTTACGTTAACGTAAAATATTTATTAGCTATTTAAAGAAATATCATCAGATTCAACTGTATACTATGAATGAATGAATGAAAAATTCGGAAGCGGTCTAATGCGCAGGATATATTAGGGTGCACAAGCACGCGCGCAAGCACAGGTACACACACTTTTCCTTATCTCACATTACCTAATGGAACGGAAATCCACTACCATTAGAGAAGACTCGGATGCTGTGTCTGGCCGACGAAAGCAGCTACGCTAACTTTCATCGCCCTTAAGGCCATACACTTTGCCTTCCCCTACGCATATACTAAAAATTAGCATTAAAAGTGTTTTGTGTAATAAAAAGACATTAGTATAAAAATATAAATCTTTAATGTGCACTACTGGTCAATTTTACAACGAAATATTTTACGGGACCTGCAGGCCAATACCTTACGCAGTGATGAACACAGAGATTATGAGCAGGGTTTGCGAAGTGAGTGACACTAATCGCAAAAATAATCAAATCAAATCTGTAGAGGTAAATAGGTAATTAAGTGGAAATAACTTAATATGTTGGCCGAATTGCCTTTTCACCAGTTTAAATTAAAGATTAAAAAAACCCTCATGAAAAAAGGTTACTATACAATAGAAGAATATTTATCGGATAAAGATGTGTGGTCTTGCACTTAGTGTTCCAGTTACAAAATCTTTGTAATAAATTATTGTAAAGCTATTTGTAGGTAAATGACAAAACTGTAACCACTGATATAAAAAGATTAAAAGAGTAACTCGAGTTTCTTGCCGGCTCTTCTCGAAGATCCTACTTATTCCGAACCGGTGGTAGAGTCACAAAAAATATGATAATAATAACAATTGACGATTCAAAAGTATCTGGAACAGATTTATTTGAATAAAGATTTTTTTCTTTCTTTCTTTCTGGCGATTTTCCGGGTTCTCTGGACGCACAGGTTATGCACTGTTTATAGGAGTTTATATGGAGTGCACGCCCTGACCTTACGGTATAACCTACAGATTCTAAACTATTGACATGGTTGAGATGTCGCTTACTACACTAAGGGTATTGAGTTCGATTCCTGTGCAGCACAACCTTTTATTATTTAATATGGTTGGGATTTAGCTACATATTTAAATGTGCTAAGCCTGTGTATTTTCTATTCAAAAGGAGTACATAAATGTGTGCCACCTTGAAGTACTTACTCATAGAACAAGCTCCATATTTTTTGGGGATTGTGCTGTGCGATTTTTTTGTGAGTATTATTATTATTTTATTCTTCAAAGTGCGAAATAGTTCCCGTGAGTTCGTAGCGATCGTAACACAGTACGTATAGCACACACAATAATTGACCGTCCGAATACTTGTTTCCCGTGAAGCGTGGTACGTGACGGACGCACGGACCTTTTGTTACCCATCACAAACACTTCTGTAGGGCTTTTAATTATGTCGATGGTGTATAAAGAGTTTTGGTTGCTAGATTTATAATGTAGAAATCGTAGTTTCAAGCAGATGATCTATTAATTATGATATCTTTGAGTTGTGTTAGTGGAAATTTATAGGTTTACTGTATGTGTCTGGTATCCGATATTTCATTTCAATTCATAATATGTTAATAATTCGTCAATGAAGACCCTTTACCGAAAGGTAAGTTAGGAGTTGATTTAGTTCACGTTTCAGAGTCTTGCAGATTAACCAGATCAGAGCGAAAGAGTTGCACGTTCGTAAGCTTCCATGATTTCCGAACCACGCCAGTTTTAAGAAAAGGCTGAATAGTCATGGTAATACTATTTATTTGAAAACGAACTTTTTTCATTTGTTGGGGACCAAAGAACATGACATCACAATTGTTATATAAAATGTTTTGGTATATCCAAATTTGTTTCATCCAGACGTTTGGTCCCAGCTACAATCCCCCACCAATTGGGGCCCCGTGGTGGATATCGGCCTAACCTCCTTTTTTATACGGTGGGTAAAAAATGCGTCATGCACGCCGTACGTTCTCTGGGGTCGTACGGTGTGTGGGACTGACCACCTGCACGGCCTCTACCCACTAAAAAAACTACACCGATCACCCGCCTCCACCGGTCTGGATATCCATCCATCTGGTGGACCGAGTGCAACGCAAGAGACGAACGCCCAGATTCGACTCTCGCTTCGGGCCACTCACGGAAGTATTTCCCCGTCCACGCCACCTGTGCGGCCGCTGGAAGACTCAGCCCGCGCCCAGGTTGCAGAGCGCTCCGAGTGACGTATTCCACCCTTCACAGGAGAGTTGCAGAGCCCAGATACGCGCGCCAAAGACTCACAAGCCTAGGAGACCTGTCATCCCCCGCCACTAAAAAGTGGCCTCTCTGGATACAATCTCGGGCCCACGTTGCCGACGTAATACAGAACGTGGAGCGCGAGAAAGTATCCCCTCCCTGAACCTAATAGGTCCGCCACCCCACCACACACATGTGGCCCACCAAAATCCCCTCTTGAGGCCAGGGTGCAGAGCGCCCGGGGTGAAGACTAGGTCAATTCACTGGAACGGTGCAGAGCGAGCTTCCTCAAGAAGGGACCCACCGCAAACCTTGGAGGTTCGCCACCCCCGCCACAAAATGCGGCCCCATTGATCGAGTCTCGGGCCCACGTTGTCAACGCAATACAGAGCGTGGAACTCGAAAAAGGATCCCCCTCCACGAGCCTTGTAGGCCCGCCATCCCCCGCCACTAAAAGTGGCCCGCCAGAATCCCATCTTGAGGCCAGGATGCAGAGCGCCCGGGGTGGAGACTAAGTCAATCCACTGGAACGGTGCAGAGCAAGCTTCCTCAAGCAGGGATCCACCTCAAGTGGGCTGCAACCCGACACTCCCCCCACTGGGGAGTAAGGGTGCGTGCCCCCGCTTGCCGAGTCTTTAGCCGACGAGGAATGATACTCAAAGTAAAACTTTAAGATCATTCCCCGTCGCTTAGGGTGCAGCAGCCCAAACTGTTGCCGTTCCCTGCATAGTAAAAATTCGACAAGGACAAACAACAGTCCAAGCACACGAGAGAGGTAATCCGGCCTGGCACCCCATCGGCCTAACCTCCTAACCTAACCCAACTATGCTGGTCTGTATAGGAAGGCATGTCCCTACAGAGCCATAAGTCAATGATGATATCCAAATATCCTTAAGCCTTAAGATAAAAAATACGGTTCTTTATCATTGATTTATTGCTTCTTCCTATTCCTATTCAACTATCGCAGTCCACTGCTGACATAGTTCCCCCATTTCGCGCCAGATATCCCGGTCCTCCCTTTCCTCATCAGCCTCCACCAGCGACCTTTCCAAGTCGTCGGTCCATCGGCCGGAGCGTCCTACGCTACGCTTGCCGAGACGCGTCTTCCACTCCAAACTCGTCTGCTCCACGGCCATCGTTCTCAGCACATACGTGACCCCCACTGCCACTCAACTTGCTGATCCGGCGGGCTATGTCGGTAACTTTATTCTCTACGATTAAATCATTTCTGATCTTATCCCTAAGAGGAGACCCCGAGCATAGCTCGCTCCATTGCGCGTTGAGTGACTTTAACTTGTGAACCAATCCCGCAGTCAGTGTCCATTCTCAGCTGCGTATTAAGTACGGTAGGACGCATTGCTCAAAACTTTTGTCTTTAAGCATTGCGGAATCGTCGACGTAAAGACCTGACGTAACTTTGCTTCTTAATGAAACTTAATATAATAGGTAATTACTGACTTTATTACTTTTCACTATTATTTAACAAGACTGCTCTTAGAACCGTAGCTTTAGAATTAATAAAAGCTCATAAAATTGAAGTAATTAATGCTCAGTGGAGTGAAACGCCAAACATTTAAAAAGAAATGCTCTGTTTTTTTTGATCTTAAGGTGCGGTAGCAGATGATGTCACTGCAAGGATCGGTCCGCGTGGAAATCATTAGGGGAGCCTTCGTTCAGCAGTGGACATAATTAGGCTGTAATGTTGATGATGATGCTCTTTTATGTAAACTAAATATTACCTAGGTGGTAGGTAATTATCGTCTTGGTACCACCGCAGTTTTAATATCAGTCCGTGAAACAGGATGTTATGAATTGTGCTTTTTCTTAACTCCGTAGTAAAGTTTTGAAAACGTTGTGCATGTCATCGAATAGCGAACGTAATTTTTGTACCCCGACGCAGGTTACTTGCCAACACAGGAAGAGGCTTTTGACCATGCCTGGGTGTGTGTGGGTGTTATGGCAGCAATAGTCATATATTGCTAAAGACGAGTCAACTGGATTGATTTAGTTGGATAAGTAAGAATATTTTGGAAAAATTTCTATCAAGCAGTAAAACATGTGTAGCGTTGGTTATAAACTAGAGTGTGGGCCTGAAAAAATGATTTGTATAGTTATAATAACTTCTAGTGACCTTATAGCATTGACCATAGCACGCATGTTGAATTAACTTAGACGGTAATGATGATAAATAAAAAAAAAGTTTTTTTTTACAAACCAAGCACAAGTCTGTTAGTAACAAGTTTCACCTCCATGTTTTATCTTTCTCCTATTCCTTTTTAGAAGAATGGCAACGCACTCAGTGCTACTTTGTAGTGGCGAGTGTCCATAGGTTACGATTTAACGTACCGTATGGTAAACCGTCTGCTCGTTAGCCTAACTATAGATATAAAAATAATTTTATACAATATAAGACCCATAAAACAGAATTGAAAAAGAAAACCGATATCAAGCATAAAAGCAAAAGATAAATAGACACATACGGTTATACATTCTTATAAAGTCGGTGCCAAGGAAAACAAGAACTTTGAATTAATATTTATACTTACTTAAATTAAAAAGCTGAGGAATTAGTTTGGCTCTTGGCACCGACATCACAATAGAAAAGAATTTTTAAATAATTTCTATTTACCTAGCCAAAATTTGATTTCAGTAGGAAATCAAATTTAAAAAAATATATTTTCACTCTTGAGTGATTCGTATTAAAATAATCACTGTAAACAAATATGCTTTAATAAATTGTATTTTTTTTGAGACGCCTAACATTTTTTAAAGTTTCATCGATATATCAGGTCTCCGTCTAGCAAACCCTGACTTCCTTATCATGAGTCCATATCTGCAGTTATATCTGAAACTAAAAAAAAAGTCATCAAAATCGCTTTATATATAACGAAGATATCCGAGAACAAACACAAATAAGCATAAATATATATGTACGGTAGAATTGAGTAACCTCCTTTTTTGAAGTTGGTTAAAAATTGAGATCACAATATTTATGTTTTACTAATACAATTGACTCAATCAATCGCAGAGCCAGAAAACTCATTGCCAGTAGGGGACTCATTAATTTCAAAGTTATTGCAACACCGTATAGTCAAACGTGTGTCTGTATTTAACAGACTCTACCCCTTTTCCACCCACTGATCCCATCGTCTCCCTTTCACAATAGGTCATCAAGGCGCACTGCAAAAATTTCACCTGTTTGTAGTTGACGTATCTCGTGTTCGGACTAAGTTTTTGCATCTACTTTCAAATCGAGTGAATGGGCTTTTTCTGGGTAAACTCTTTAGATCTTATAGCACGTCTCTTACACCAGGATAGTCTGTACTCAAGAGCAAGCTCATTATAAATTAAAATAAATAATAATATTAAATAACTACTGACATTCACATAGAGCCATCTAGCCCCAAGTTAAGCGTGAAGCATTCACATTTTTTTTTGTAAATACATACATATCATACATAGAAAACATTTCATGCACAAAAATGTTTGTACTTCCCGGGGATCGAACCCGTAACCCTTGGTGAAGCAGCTCAGGTCTCAACTGCTACACCAAATAGGTCGTCAAAAATATATATCTAATTAAGGACACTACAAATCTTTGCCCCTGCACTGTCTGAAGCATTCCTTTTCTTTAGAGCGTATGTATTTCGTTAGCACAGTAAACGTCACGGGTGGAATTGAATTTGTCCAGCTCAAAGTTGTGATGAATAAATCCCTGGGATTGCGCGTGAATAATTTGCAACTCTTTGTTTGTAGAAATATCTCAATATCGATACTAAAATATCTCAATTGATTGCGCATTCCAACTAAAATGTAATATTTGTAGCTAGTTGGGACAGCGTTCAACGGGTCAATCTAAAGTTGGAATTCAGTCAAAGTGCAAACCTTCAATTAGAAGCTATCGAGCGAATTTACCGATGCTTCTGTGTAGTCAGGATTAGTGTGTGACGAACACTTTATTTGATAGTGTATTCCTGGCAATTGAAGTCAATGTAGTTGTCATCTGTAAAGTCACCTTTAGGAACATTATATTTTTGAACTTGAAACGAACATTATAAACTTTCATCCGCAAACATCACACAGGTTTGTATTATCGTACACCATAGTACAGTCGTAGTAGAATAATAATTCTTTCTAGGGGTCTTTCCAGCCTATCAAAAGAGTAGTAATTATATAGAAATATAGATTAGGTACAATAGTTTTTGGAAGCCTGGAAAACACCTTAAGGATGTTAGTTATTTACATTTTTAAAAATGATGCCTTGAATCATAATAATTTTGTAAATATAGGGATTCCAAAATATTAGATTGGTTTCAAACATTTCGCAGGCCGGTAATAAATATTGGTTTTTCATCATCGCATGAGCCGAAACATACCCTGCTGCGGAAAAAGTTATTTATGGATTATGGACCGAAGCCCGCCATGCTGATCCATATCGTGATGGCAGTTTGCCTCATACGCTTAGTTTTACAGCAATATTTAACAAAAAGTTTCTTTATAGCCCTTACAAGAAACGTTTTCGATTACTACCCAAAATACATAGTCAGGGACTGGACCATGACTAAACAAAATATTATATTCGTTTATTTCAATTACTCGTACAATTGATTGAAAGCGAGCTAGCACTTTGTAAACTAAAAAAGAAAAAATAAAAGTATGTAACTTAGCCAACACACACGATAACCTCTTATTACTTTTATAACTGAAGAATTTATTTAATAATGTAAGCATTAACGCTACTAGATTGGAACATTATTTTAAATAAATTTAAGTTTAAAAGCAAGGAATAAAGTACAAACAAATATATTGAATAAAAACAAGATAGTTTGTGGTTGATCACCGTAATGAATATATTTTGTAATTAAATAATTGGTAGGATTGTATAATAATTCAATAGAATCCAATTAGCTTTAATTGATGAGCCATATCACAACTGTGTTTTATAAATCTTTTGTTAAAGTTTATATATAAATTTGCCGACCAAACAAATTAAATATGACATTATAGACAAAGTTTTCGCAAATGGGAGTTGCAAATTGTTTTTGCCATTATTTCACATTTCTTTTTCATCTTAGCAGTAACTTAATAAATGCAATTATGGGCTATAAATGTAACTTTCGAAAACTTGAGTTTAAAAATTACGTAACAAAAAATTTAGATTTTGAATAGTGGTAAGTAAAACAAGCAACTTATTTAATGTTCGATGAAAATGGAGAAATCAAAAATAAGGATTCTTGATGTAACTCACATGAAGTTTAAATTATTATACTCGTATTTACATTGATAAAACTGTCGCAGAACAAATTTAAAGATATTGTACAATGTATTAAGTATTGTAATTATAACCCTATCAGGCGCCCTGTATAAGTTATAGGAGTTATAATATTTTATATAACAAGTAAATTTAGAGAAACAAACTGAATATGTTTCAAATATTTTGACGGAGACTAGACTACATACTTTCTAATTAACTTCGGGTTGTTAAAAGGTACGAGCCCTGCGGAAAACGAAGCGGATTTTGTTATTTTTGTGCCGATACACGGCGGGATGGTACAGAAAAGTACGAGTTTATTTCACAGGGTCATAAATCAGAACCAGTGCAGCGTACTCATATACGAATACTAATGAAGGGAGAAACATTGAAAGAAATATCAACTCTCGTAGATAATAATATTCTGGATATATTATATCATACATACGTTGACATGGAGAGCTATTGAAGGAATTGACTTTTATTTTATTTATGTCATTCAAATGCATCAATATATTTTTAACTAAAAATAAGGAAAATCCACGCTGAGGCTTATAAATTGGTGTTATAGATCTAAAGCAATAGTGGATGAGCTTTTCACACGACAATTAAAAACGAGTCACCCTTGTGGATTTTATAAATACTTAGTGGTTCAAATTAAACTATTATTGAAAAGATTTATCATTTATTATATTAAGTTTGTATTTTATGAAGTCATTCTAAACGAAATAGAAACAATAATGCTCCCTAAATAAATATCTCTATTTTATCTGGCTATTTGGTGTAGAATTTTGTATGAACTAAGTCCGTACTCCTGATGGTTGGATTGGGTAAATAAATGTTTAAGCACTTTCGAGCCGACACGGCTAGATTTACATTTAAAATGTGCGGGCCACAGTTTTATTGCCTTTTTGGGTAAGAAAGTAAACGACCAAGGCTGGGATTTCGCCTAGCTTAATTCACGGCAATATGTTATTTTATAAAACTTTGTTTTTCCCTCTCAACTTTTTACTAGTTTTTAGTATGTCGGTACCAAAAAGGTACTTGTACTTATCGATTACATAAAGTAGATTTTGAAAAGGAACGCTTGGTATCCGGGATTCTTTTTATAATTTTAGCAGTAAGTTTGCTTAATAAAATCATAAAACAGGTTAGACTCTGGGAACATTGTCACTAGAATCACTACTCAGGCTGGCGGTGACATTGCTACAGGTTGCAAAAACGTTGAAACATTCGAATAAATGTAAATGGGCCACTTACAGGCTGGTAACTATCATTGTTTAAAAGTTTTAGTTTAAGTATTCATCATCATCAACAGCTCATTAATCGTCTCCACCGTGGGACACGAGCCTAATCGTAAAAAGTGTAAGCTTTAGTCGTCCCCGTGGACTTAGTGGCGACAGGCTGACTTCACGCGCACTTATGAATCTCTTCGGAGACGTGCGCAGGTTTCCTCTCGATGTTTTTTCTTTCATCGTTACAGCGTCGGATAATCGTACATATAATTTCGAAAATTTGAAAAGAAATTGGTAGACGGCGGGAATTGAACCTGCACCCTCCAGTTTGGAAGGTAACGGCCGACACCAATGAGACACCGATGTTTTATTTTTTTAAGTATTGCACGCAAGATATATGCGCCTTCGGATCTGTTTTTGCAAGAGATAAACTCCCGTATGGCAACAACAAACAATAAGTTAACTTAGTACTCATATACACGTGTCTTTACGTGGAAGGGCGCTGCGACAAACTCTTGGTGTTTGTCTTTGTATTTGTTAAGCAGGATGGGTGAGTTTGAAGTTTTATTGTCATGTACATTTATCATCAATTTTAGACAGGTAATTTCGCAATGCTTTGTAAGTATTATAATACTAATATTACTTGTTATTATAAATACTTTTTGTGTCATTTGTATAGATGATTTGTCATTTTGTGTTTTTATAGATTCATATTTAGCCCAAGTCTCTGACTTCGGCTTTTAGAATTTCATTATGTCGTTACCTACATCTAAATGCAGATTTCTTTAGCTGACTTTAGCTGATCTGCGATCAGACTATAACTTTGAACGTTACATCAATTAGTATCAATTTCCAGTAAGCCATAATATGAGACTCTACTAGGCTAGGGAAGAGGATACTTTCTAACATCGTAACTTTATATCAGAATAAATAGCAGACAAATACAATACTTAACTCTTTCCCTTATTAATTTATAAGCTATGATATCAAAATATATAAACTATCATAGTTAGTAAATCATTGATTCAATAGAATCCGGGTTCCGCATCATAATCACCAACCTATAGGACGCTTATAACGTTCCACTACTTCCCTACTTTACTTTGTGACTTTCCTGCGCACCATAACCCACTACGAGTGCCCGATGCGGATTGGGAAAAAGCAGTTACAAACTTTTATTTATTTATTAAAAGAAGTACTGTTTCACTTTTTAAACCAGGAATTACGAACGCGACGTATATTATCTTTTTTGTTTATTGTTTACTAATTGTGTACTATTAAAAACGTGAATACGTCAAATAAATTATAGATTTATCGAAGCTTGTAGGAATTTTGATATTGGTAAAAATGAACATTTCTACACCATTATTTTCGTTTGACCCAGTCTGGACTGAATACTTTGCATTTGACGTCACCATAACTGATGTTAAACACAATAATCAGAATGGTACAGTCACCATCACATATATAGCAGACAAGGTGACCAAATACATCTGAACAGTTTCAAATATCAATAACTACTATACAGGACAAGTTACCATTAATATCTAATCAACAACCGCTTCATTATATCTGAGCAAGTGCTTGTCCATAACTTCTATACACACAACTTTTCAATAATATCTGAACACTCAATATGTCAAGTGTAACTACGGAGATAAACCAGTGTTTATCTGCTTGTTACACTTGACATTTCTTAACTGCATGTGGCGTATAGTGATTATTTTCATTGAGGTGACAAATTGTAAGAATAATTCACATCAACAACTACGTCATCCAGTATCCTCATTAAACCACTGCTCAGCTACCTGCGCAATGAGATGTCAGTCTCGCTCTGCTTCGTTGGTTCAGTTAAGAAAGACTCTGAATAATTGAATCATACAGGATTAATTATTATTCAAAATCTGTTAATGACCTAATTGTGATAATAATTATTTAGTAAGTTTATCAATCAGCTCATTATACGTCCCCATCTAGCAACTCGTGCATTGCCGAATTCACGCACAACCTTCGAATTTTTTCACAGATGTGCCGATTTCATCTTGATGTTTTAATTTACCTAAATACGCGCGATATTTTTTTTTATCTCACCTGAGGTATTGATGATGCGGTCGAAGACGACCATATCAGAAACAGTCTTTTCACTCTCTTGCTAAAAGCTGCAGTAGTATGTTCTGGGAACACACAAGAGCAGGAGTTACATCTTTGGCAGTGCACATTTAAACGAGCACAAAGCGCTCTCGTTCAAATTCGCGTTGCAGATACGTGGAATGTCGACCATGTAAGAACGGGATGCTCTCCTGCTCTCCGATGGTGAAAAGTGCCTCGTAAATAATTCGTGTTATTCATTCGCACGCTCACTGAACATAACCTGTATAAATTCAAGTGCATTGCAACTCTACGACTAACTCCAGGCTTTGCAGCTAGCATAGCAAATAAGTCGCCCAAGGCGTATTATTTAACAGCTAGATTCCTGTAAGTCGAAGCAAGTTCAAATTTCAAGCAAGTTTAGATAAGCATCACCTCAAGAGGAGACTGCTGAAGGGACGCGTCCATACGGCTCCATAGCCTCTTGATAGACTGGATTCCTACCTTACTGGCCTCGCATCCGGTAATTCTATCCGTCATCTGCGTACCCAGTAATACCGGACATAAGCAGATCATTTATGTGTATCAAGTATTAGAGTTGCGGATAGGATTGAACCCTAGAACACTTGCATCGATGGCCTGGTGGTAAGAACACTAGCCACAAAGACTATTTTACTCAGGAACTCAGAAATTTGATATCCAGGTGCAAAGGCCATCAAAATACCGAATGAAGGAAGCTTGCTAATAAGGCTGACGTACCAAATTCTGTCAAATGCCTTAGAGATATCGAAAGACACGGTAAGAACTTCACCGTGTCTCTCGATTCATAAGTGTTTGGCATAAGAAGGTCCCCAGTTGACTGGTCTCGGCGAAACGTACATATAAATAATTATAATTTCGAAAATTTGAAAAGAAATTGGATTGGCAGGCATCGAACCTGCACCGTCCATACAGGAGGGCAACAGTCTACACCAATGAGCCACTGACGCAATGATTGCTTGTATTAGTAATTGCAGTAGATAATTAGTGATAACAAGAGCAAAGTCTTCAAACTTTTATAAATTGCCAGCGTCATCTCATTTTTTAATACATGTATTATCCAAAAAGTTTTAAATTAAATTGATAGTAAAAATGTCACAAAAAAATTCCGACACAACTTTTCTTGACAGTTTCGATATCATTTTTAGATACATTATGACGTTAGGGTTCAGTTTAGGTTAGTTAGTGTTCATATTATAGAAAATTGTTGTATAAAGTTACTGACAAGCACTTGCTCAGATATTAATGGAGCGGTTGTTGTTTAGATATTAATGGTAACTTGTACTGTATAGATGTTATTGATATTTTAAACAGTTCAGATGTATTTGGTCACCTTGTCTGCTCATACATATCTGATGGCGACTGTACTGCATTCTCTGAATAAGTCACATATATTTTTGATTTTAACGATAACTTTAGAATTAATCTGATTTTAATTTGACTTAAAATATCTCGTAAAGTTAAGTTTATAAGTGATTGATTAAGTTTACACATTTATATTCAAACGTAAAACTTTGGGTAAAAAAAAGTTTTTATGTCAATATTGGCAAAACAGTAACTGAAAACTGTTCTTAGTTATGTAGGCAGGTAATTACCGAATAATTACAAAATCCTACAGCCAAATACCTTAAAGGTTTCATGAACATACTTGAGCTGAAGTCCCGATACATCATCCGATTTCAATGGATTTTCTTTCGAATAATATTTATATTTTATAAAAGATATTTCATTCCCTGTAAATAAAACCTTGAAAAGCTAACTAATCAAAATATATTCTTACCTACTATTTCCATAATATCTTTCTGAAATATATCAGCGTAATACTCTATTATTATGTAGCCAACCCTAAGTAGAAAACTGGTAACGAAAAAAATATATTTATCAGCAGCGTAAAACTTTCCTATCTTGTGTTCAATAGACTAAAATATTCCATCTTCCTCCTCGTAAGAATAACGAGCATCCGATCACTGGCTTTTATCAGTCAAGCGGCGTATTATCAACATCGATTTTTGATTCTTCTAAGTAATCTTGCAGTGAACATTAAACAGTATTTATTTTAGTTTATATTGGAAGTAAACGGGTTAGGTACTTATATTTTTGTTTGGTCGGTATTTATTTAGTTGAATATAAGTATTTTTTAACGTTTCTGAACTATGACGTAAGGAAAAGTAGCAACATTCGTTGGGAATCAAGTCAGACTCACCTGCACGTGCATTTTATCTTGTGAAATTACCGGGTATAAGAGACCTTATATCTCTCATCTCGGGTTATGGGTACAAGGCAGTGGACGGAAAATAATGTCTTCCTACTGTTTTTTTCCCTTCAATACTGCATCTGTCATGGCCAGGCATATCACTAACCACCAGGTAAGTGCACTGGTCGTATTTTTTATATATTTATGTACCATTACATATTTGAAAGAAAACCCATGTATTGGAATTTTACAAATTCAATGTATTAGTGCGGTTAAAATTGGTTTATTGCGAAAATTAAGAAGATATTTTAAATAATAATCTTTAAAGTATAGCGGTGCTGGTTCAACTTTAGTAGCTCTGCTCGCCTTTCGTACACCCTAAAGTGGAGATAGCATGCAGATAGTTGCATTTTTATCTTCCGAACTCAAGTAAAGTTAGCTATGTAAACGACTTCACACTGAGGAGCCGTTGGCTTTATCAGAGGCAGATGTTTCCGCACTGTACCCGGCCTCTATTTGGTTTACAATTTAGTATGCAAATTGTGGAGTTCGCATTTGTAAGTACTCGAAAGCGAATTAAAGACTTGCCGCTTCACAAAATCTTTAGAGTTGGTGAATATAGCATTAGAAAGAAAATTAGAGTGTCGCTCTGGAGCTTACACGTCACAGCCGCGAATTAAATTGCTTTGAATATTCAAATGAGTTTTGTGATTAACGCCAACTCTCGTGTTTAGTGTTGCGAGTGTGTTAGTAACGTGTAGTTCTAATTGGAGGTTAACTTTGCGTAGTTTTGATGAATATAATTTAATTAAACAGAACACGGAATTCTAGACGGTGCAAAATTAAAACCCTCGGTTGAGTTTGTGGCATATTTGTTTCCTTTACAAATGCTGGATTCCTTATCAGTTTAGGCTTTAATTTATATTTTGGTAGATAAAGCCTAAGCCTGTTGGGATAAACGAAGTAAATCATAATATATTTTTTATGATAATTTAACTCACAATACATAATAGATAGTGTTGAATTCGGCAAATATTTAAAGTATTCTCATTTGTTACTTAGGTGTCACTTAGGTGAAAAAAATATTTTTTTAGTACTCTTTAATTATTATAAACATACATATTTGTTTTATTTGAAGATTGAAAATTGTATGCTGCTTGCTTTATTATTTAAAAATATATATATAATTCGGCCCATTTGGTATAATGTATTTGGTTTGTTGTATGTATTTATTTATGTGTATTTCAAATGTGGATAAAAACGTTTTTGTTATTTGCAAAAAAATAATACTAAATTTAAAGTCAGGGCTACAGTATCGTCGGTTCCATTCCACGGTTCGACTTTCAATCTTTTCAACAGAGTATAATGTGGAGTGGAGGATATTCAGTACCTATACGGCTCCTATTCAAAACGAATGCAGGTTGATATGCATCCATTTGAAATACGAGTGAATTCGCACGAGGAAATACAAGGAAATAAGTTTACGTTACGTGTTCCTTTGCGAGTAAAAAAGATAAAACACGTTTAAGTTGTTACTGTGAAGTTTCAGTCCTAGTAAGTTATTTGTAGTTTGTAATTTTAATAAAGAGTTCGCCTTGGATATTTAAAATTTATCGGTTAATGTTAAGGAGTTTTTTATGTAGTTGCGAAACACCACTCATACTCGTATTGATCATTCATTTCAATCGGATTAGATCTCAGAAACTGTAATATCAAACTTGTGTTGACTTTGGTGTAGTTCTCCGTACTACGAGGGGCCTCATAATGTGGAGACATCCGTTAAGAACAAATGCTATGAAACTTGACCCATAAGGGATTGGAATTTGACATAAAATGATCATTTGATCTTGCAAAACATCTAAAATGTAGAAGTGCATATCTTTATTCTTTTACTGTATATACACGAATCGATACTCAATCATTTATTGCCAAACCATAATATACACGCATGTTATGTACCCCGTTGGACATGCAATGTCAGGAAATGAGTAACCGAAGACTTGTTTAAAAATGGTCTTATTCGCGAGAAAATCATCCTACCGTAGTTTTATCCAGAAAATGTGTTTTCATGTATACGATGTCGATGCTTAAGTGTATACCACTTTATACTTTTATGGGCATCTTGGTTGATATTATAATCTTTTGTACTAAAAGAACGAGGATAATACATCTTCGTGAAAGCGACAACCACCATATGTAAGCAAGATTGATTACGACCAAGAAAATGAGGCCTACATGAAAATTAGCTCTAGATGTACTTAAGAGTTGCTAAAAATATTATCTGTCCTGAAAATAAGTTTTACTATACACAATATGAAAGACAAAAATGTATCAAAGAAATATCTCCATTCCAGATAATATCAGACCTTGAAAAATAAACGATCTTCCAGAAGATAGGTATTTAGAAAATCAATTATTCAGCGTATTTGTATGTAAATATTTAATTCCCTGAGCCGATTTGTGTGAAATCTATTTTGTTCTTACATTAATTCCGCTCAGTGAAAGTTCTAAGTGTTTCTGAAGCTGCCGTGGTTTTGTTCTCTTATTTCATGTATCTAGTATGTCGGTAAACTGATTATATAACAATTTTGACTGTATGTGATTATATGCTCAAATTGTAGGCTGAAGATATAAAACAAAAGAAGATGGAGTGATGTACTTGTTTTACCATTTTTTGTTATTTAACTAACCAAGTAGACTCCCTTGTTTGCATAAAGCTTATATAAGCTGGGATAAAGTATCACTGAATTTGGAAAAGACGAAAGTCATGTTCAATGACCATGTCATGCCACAACCGATATGCGTCGATGGCATCCTTCTCGAAGTTGTGCAAGAATACGTTTACTTGGGCCAAACCATCCAACTTGGCCGGCACAATTTCGAGAGGGAAGCCAGTAGGAGGATTCAGTTGGGCTGGGCGGCATTCGGCAAGTTACGTCAGGTCTTCACGTCGACGATTCCGCAATGCTTAAAGACAAAAGTCTTTGAGCAATGCGTCCTACCCGTACTTACATACGCAGCTGAGACATGGACACTGACTGCGGGATTGGTTCACAAGTTCAAAGTCACTCACGCCAATGGAACGAGCTATGCTTGGGTCTCTCTTAGGGATAAGATCAGAAATGATTTAATCCGTAAGAGAACTAAAGTTACCGACATAGCCCGCCGGATCAGCAAGTTGGAGTGGCAGTGGGCTGGTCACGTATGTCGCAGAACCGATGGCCGTTGGAGCAGACGAGTTCTGGAGTGGAGACCGCGTCTCGGCAAGCGTAGCGTAGGACGCCCTCCGGCCCGATGGACCAACGACTTGCGAAAGGTCGCTGGTGGAGGCTGGATGAGGAAAGCGGAGGACCGGGATATCAGGCGCGAAATGGGGGAGACCTATGTCCAGCAGTGGACTGCGATAGGTTGAATAGGAAAGTATCACTGCGTATATGTAATATGAAATGAATAAATATAAGAACGAAAAGTGTTTCATGCCTATAGTATATACAGTTGCATAAGTGTAGAGACTAGTTACAACATAATATGTATTTTTTGGAGTTAAATTGCGTTTGTAATATTAATTTGCAATAAAAAAATTCACTGCCTTTTTTAACCATGTACATATACAATTCATCTTGTCTTTGTATTACTAACAAAAGAAAAGGAAACAATGGGAGATGGTAAAGTAACAAAAATCATTTACATAATAATTACAAGGGCTTTCACAGGCCGTATATTTAAATAGGTGGCAATTTGCGGTGATATTTTGCACGAACGATACGCGTTACCCATATCACGCCTGAGCCATAAAAACACCATGAATTTGGTAAAGGGGATCCAAGAGATGTTATCCCGCTAAGATATGGAAGGTTAGAAACTGCTTCCTATGTGTGTTGATTAGAAACGTCACGATGTACAATTTATTGGGATCTTATTATTCAAATTTTAAAGTTATCTTTATATAATCAGGCAAACCGATCAAAGCCATACAGTAATAAGGTGTTTTATTATTTTTAATGTTATTTCATAGCTAGGGTGTTTGCATTTGTAAGATTTTCACTTATTTATGGTGCTTGATTCCAATTTTTTTTGGAAATAACGATAAAATTGTTTACATCTTGTTTGTCTTGTAGATAATATAACGTTGGGTACTCGCACAAAATTTAACCATATTATTATGTTCAAAAAATCTCTTTGGTTTATGAATGTAGAAAATGTTTTACAACATAAAACTATGCGAAAAACTCCATAAGAAAATTAAGTCAGCATATATATATCAGATTTGCAACCAGTGCTAAGACCGTGTAAGTTTAAAATTAATGTTTTCTCCATTCATCCATCATTCGCGGCACCGGCCCTCCATGACAGTGTGATGTATATCACATGTGGGAAGGCAATCGGTAAAATTCTAATGACGTACCCGTTATAGTTAAGTGTACTGCGTGATTTTTACATGACGTCTGATTAGTTGGTTGACGACGCCACTTTTGACGAGCTGTCAATTCGATCATGTTTCTTGGAACACGGAACTTTGAGCAAAAAATGCTTGAACCTGTAAAGTGCATTAAGTTAACTACAGATGTAGTTAACTTAATGCACTAGGCACTATGCACTAGGCGGTAACGCCTAGAATGGGATAAGATTATCCCATTCTAGGCGTTACCGCCATTTCCTAAAACAGTACAGTACCTTTTCTGGTACAAACATGCTTACGTATCATTATTGTTATACTGTTAAATGATTTAAAAAAGTATGGATTTGTGATATACTCACAAAACAATCGAAAAAAGTGTTCCGAATGCAGTGACAGCATATACATACACATATTTTGAATTTCGAACACATTTACCTAAACAAAAGAGTACAAACTCTCTTTGGCGGCTCATTTTGAGGCACGGATGGCGTATCTTTATATATACAGAATATCATTGATACTGTTTTAAGAGATGGCGGTAAACCTTCATGTTTGATATGGCAGTATCAGAATGTGAATTTGACAGGTCATAAAACAAAATTTCTTTTATTTGTTAGCGAATATTTGGAATCGAGTCTATTTAATTTTGTCTAGGCAACCTTGTTGTTATGTGGGAATTAATTCTACAAGAATTAAGCTAGTTACAAATATTTTTTGTATTTACGAAATATGATAGAAGATAACCCATACTATAACAATGTTGAAAAATGATGAATACTTGTATATTGGCTATGGACAAGATAATTTTAATCGTGTCTTTTATTATTTTAATAATGTCTAGAAGATCTTAATAATAGCGTAGTGAATCCTTTGATTATTATTTACTGGGGGCTCTCTGTCATCTTTTTAACACTATTACTATAATGATACTTATTTTTCTACCGTAAAAGTTGAAGTAATATTATATTTATACCTTGTATAACCTCATTGCCAAGCTATAAACGATCTTCGTTCGTTCAATTTACGTCAAAACCGTGGCATAGTAGTTGCTATCTGACGTCATAATGGGAGTCGTTAGACACAGATTAAGTTCGAGGGTGAGTAATTAGTTTAGTGAGCATCCAATATTGCGACCCGCGTACTTAGTACGAAGCTGTATTATGATTGTTATTGTTGATTTGCTGCTTCTGTCTCAGCGGTTTAAGGTCACATTTGAAATCATTTATAGTGACATCTTTTGTTAATTCTACTTCATTACAAGGCAGTTTTTATTAGATTTTTATCATACCCCTTTAATCAGTTTTTTTATGTTCCGGTCCGATCAATTATTTCGGTGAGCGACCTACGACATTTATGCTAATACGCGGTCTCCACTACAAAACTTGTCGATTCACAGTTACTTTTACTGTAAGAGACGTTGCCATGGGTATAACATATAATAACTTGCAATTTTCTTCATTTCTTCTTATTTTACAGTGACAGTGACATTTCTTCAATACATTTGATCGTTTTTAATATTAATAGAAAAACATATAAAATCGTATAATATAACTTGCAACTGAACGCTATCCGACGGATAAGGGTATGCTCGCTTCATTTCATTCTGTAGTTTCCGCACAGGGCATCCATTTAGAGGAAAGGCCTTACTTAATGTGGCTTATCTTGATGTCTGATAACTTAGACTCTCTTAGATTTAGGTCTTATTATTTATACTAGATAGCTGGTGTTGCTATCTCTTCATTTAATTTTCAAATCATTGATGTGATTGCTTAATTATTTTCCTAACAAATGTATAACCAACATAGGTAATGTTAGCTTTAAGTCAATGTTCGAGTGTTTAACGCTCCTCTTATATTTTATTAAAGGCTTAGAGACAGTTGGCAAATGTCCAACAGAAAATTATTATATACATGTTGAATAGAAAAATATTGATATGTTACTATTAAATCAATTGGTTTCAATTATAATTGGTTTTAATTTTTTAGTTTTGGTTTTTATTTATTGTTTTTTTTTATGTATGTATCCGAAAGAATTTGCTGATCTTTATTTTTCAGCGAGTATTTAAATATGGTAAGGCATGTGTTTATTATAAATTAAAATTAACACAATGAGATAATCATTATATTGAACTTATGGTAATTATACCGCAAACAATTTACTGTAGCTATTTGTAATTTACATTGTTTAAAGAACCAGCGCGTGATGAAATCAGTAATTAATATGCATGAGTCAATTTGTTCGGGATTCGAAATGATGTTAATATATTTAATACACTGTGTCCATACAGCTGACCCAAAGTATGAGATACTTCCTATCACTCCTTACTTAGTCAGCACAAAGATCACATTTGTTTTCATGGGCAAGCTTAGCGCTATGTAAAGATGAGTGTAGACGTTATGACGTAATCTCATTTTTTTTAAATAGTACCTTTTTTGTTTTTTTAAATACTTTATAAATTATCAATCTCGACTTTAAAAAAACAATAGTAAAACAAATCAACGGTGCTGAATAATAGCTCATTAGTGCTAATTTATATGCCTAAAGCTTTAGACAACGTAGAATTATATGCGTTGGAAAGTCTAACAGCAGTCATTTTTAAATATTAATCATTATCAGAAGAAAAATCGTTATTTATAAAGGAGGATACAAACAATGAATAATCTACACCTACGGGAATCAAAATCTGTCTGAGGAGCTTAAATCTTTATCCTCCTTTAGGAATAAGTTGAGAATTTGAAGGCAGCTACATATATATATACTATATATATATATATATATAAAGTAATCAGAGCAATAATGTTCATCTCGGTGAATATATTTTGCAGCTTGTAGAATGATAAAATGAATCATCGGACAATAGCTAGGGATTTCAGTTTCACAAAATGAGCTGGCGGATAGCCAGAAACTCGTTTATTATTCAAAAGGATGCACTACGAACTTATAATATTGTAAATTAACGCCAAATTTACTTTTCCTTGTTTTCAAACAAATATAAGTAAATTAAATTTCCTAAATATACTTAGTATAAAGTATAAATATATTTACCAGTTCATTCCTATGGCTTTTGGTATTCTAAATGGTCATGGGTCTTAATTTTGTTTAGTAGATGTAACACTTTTTAATTTTATAAGTAAACAGACGTCTGTGGACGCTTACCATCAGCGCCCGTCACATGCATGAGACAACAGATGTTAGGTCTCTTATACCCGGTAATTTTACTAGCTACAGTGTTGTCATCTGAAACACAAAAGTGCATAACACTACTGTTTCACAGGACGATATCTGGCACTGCGGTAATAGCTACCTAGACGACTCAGTATCGAGTCTACCACCTTATTATTATTTTGCCATTACGCGTATTGTAGTTATGATATCTCAGTAGCTGTAACTAGATTGTGTTCATAATGTTAGTTAAGTAGGTATTACATGCAAATAGTATTGCAAATGTCATTTACAATCAGGTGTGCCCGTTTGCCCCCTATCGATAATAAACCTAAAAACATCATCATCAGCTCATTAAACGTCCCCACGAGGGGCACCCTACCCGTATAGGGTATTAGGCCTTAGTCGTCCACGCGGGCCAAGTGCGGATTGGACGACTTCACACACAACCTTCGAATCTCTTCGCAGGCGTGCATGAAGGTTTCCTCACGATGTTTTCCTTCACCGTAAGAGCGTGGATAACGTACATATATTTTCGTAAATTCGAAATACATTGGTACGTGTCGGGATTTGAACCTAGCCCTCCTGGTAGGAAGGCGACAGTCCACACCATTGAGCCACCGAAAAACATCAAACAATACTATTCTTAAGCAGAATGTATTCTTACATTTAGATGATCATTAGATAAGAACCGTGTACAATCAAGAAAATTGCGTCGTTTGTACATAAAAGTACCGTTTACATACATGGCGTAATGGGGTGTTAACTTTTAGGTAAAGCGATAAATGTATGTTAGCTTAGCAATTTCGCTATATTTTAAAGCCCATAATGTTTGTCGGTCACTGTTACAATGTAGCAGGTATTACATTATTTGTTATATTTTATTTAAAAGGAAATTTAGGAAATTCATATCTTATGGGTTTATTTTTTTATAATGCTTGTATTTATTTTAACTTGGCAGTAATGACTTTACTCCATATAAACTTACCACATAAAAAATAATTACTAATTAAATTAATGAATTTAATTTTTGATCACGATAAAAAAATAGTTTTCAAAAACATATTTACCAACGTCTTTTTATAGACCCGGATATAATATACACTGCGAGATTCATATTTTACATGTATTCCGTTACCTTTTTATTATTTATCTTTATTGAATTCTGCGTCATATAATCTTCATTTGCTCACTACTAATGCCCAAGACAACTGATACCAAGTAGGTATTTAGGGTATGATTAAGATATGTAAAGTGAGTGTCACTAATCACAACAACAAACATTTAAATTTTTGTCAAATTGAGTGCTCTTGATGACAGCAGATTGCCTATGTTTCAAATCTGTAGAGAAAAAAGGCGAATTAATTGGAATCATTAAATATGTTGGCGATTTTCCGGCTGGTCTGCATAAGGTATTCACTGCTTATTTGCATATATGGAATGATACGCCACTGATAACAAGCAATATTAACTTTGATCTGCATTTTCTGAAATAAATGGCTGTTTATAAGATGTCTTCTAATGGCAACAACATCAAAATAAACCGCTTAGGCTCTGGTATTATTCAGTAAATTGTTTCGTTCTGCGTCGGTGAATTCCTCAATTTACTTCTGTCCTCATTCATTTCGGCGGTTAACAGGACTTTGGTTATCGACTTTTTTAGGGTTCCGGAGTCCGTCGGTCTGTCTGTCCATCCGCCTGTATGTCACACCCTTTTTTTGCCTAAACTATAAGCACTACACTATAAAATCATAGTAAGTATATGTATTCTGTAAAAAAATATATATTGAAGGGGTACGATAAAAAACATTTTTTTTTATTTTTCATAATCGGTGATTTTTTCATATTATGCTGTAGTAGGTGCCTAAGTTAATAAAACGTATTTGATTTTATGTTACTTGCTACTGTGGAGCCCTCCACCTTTACCTACCTAAAACATTATTTTACTCTCCACACCTAGTATAGTCGCAACTTTTTACAAAAACATTTATGGCCGAAAATAGATCTACCTACCATTTCCATTTTCTGTATCAATTATTTTTCTGTGTAGAACCCCAGAAAAATATATAGTATAGGGCGTAGTGGATTAACTAACAGCTACACCGCCTTGTTTTAAAAAAATGTGAAAATGTGATAAGTTATAAATGGATTTGCATCGCAAAGGTACACCTCTAATTTTTAGTTACTCGTGCTTTTAAATACATGACCTTCTTGTTTAATTTAACTTAATTTGGTCTACGTTATTTATTACTTTCACTGTGAAATAATACAAATTTATTTATATTAAAAGATAATTCAAACATACAAAATTTAATGTGTATCATTTGTTTAGTAAGTACCTATAGGTACAGGCTTCACGCTTAACTTGAGGCTAGATGGCGCTGTGTAAATGTCAGTACATATTTATTTATTTACGTATACATTAAAAACATGGATCAAGGTCGTCGTAAGCAAGTTTTTTCTTTTTAATAACAGAGTTATAGGACGATACGGTGGTACCTATAGGCATAGAAATACCTGGATGTTTTTGCTTTGTTTTTATGTTTCGTGATCACGAGAGTATTTTATTTAACAGTTTCCATTTTCTATGAAGTTGCTTACATTTTTTGAAACCAAAATCATATATATTTTTATTATTAATTAAAGAAATGATTTTACATTGTTCGAAAAGTAATAATATTATTGTAAATATAATTACAAATGTTATACAAAATATATCTATAAATAACTTACGGAAACATTCATCAAACTTATGAATTAAGCGTATCTTTTGAAAAGTTTATTTTGAGCCAACCTTACTCCCCGTTCATGTTAAGAAGTGAACTCGAAAGTTTCACCGCAAATTAGATTAATAGTTGATTAAATGAATAGATTGATTGATGATGCAACGGACCCGAATGCCTACACAAATTCAGCATAATTAACTGGTCTCAAACTAGGTACGGATTTATCCGGTTTCCTTATGACTTCATTGAGCCTGATGTAGGTCAATTGTGTTCTACTTAACTCTTCTCACATAATTGTACACTTAACCTTAAGGTTATACTGAGAGCTGTTTAAGTCGACGTTATTATTAATAATGAAGTTTAGCGTGGGTAAAGGAGAAACTTTCTAGCCTGGTTTATACTTGTATTAAAGCAAAGCGGCATGGTTCCTTAACTAAAAAAGTAGTATCGACAGCTAGAACCTGTAACTTAATTCCAGTGCCTGACTTAAAGAAAATGAAAAAAACAGTTGGGATCACAAAAGTTTAAAGCCCGGAGGACTCTGAACTTACGCCCTTCGTTTTTATTGCCCTCGGGGTTATTTGGGTTCATTCTTACCTAATTTTCATTTGAAGCTTCTTTCGATTTTTAACTTTGATATCGATAAGCGAATTTTCGCGATCAATCTGGATATTAGGAAGTTGAGGAATATAAAGTTGGGCTGGCAAAGGAAAGCGCCTACTTTAAGAGTAATTATATTTAGATGGGGGAATTTATCGCAGCGACTGTGCGACTGTTACTGAACAACTTCGATTTCAAAGAACACATTACGCTGTTTATATTGATCCAATTCCAACTTTGTAATGTTTATCATTCAGAAAGCTTGAACATGTATGAAATTAAATAAGGAACAGTATAAAGTAGATATTGTCGTAATAATTATTAGTTCCTGTCTTAATTTGTTTCTGATGAATAAAAGTCTTCTTTTGACATTGAAGATGTTTAAATTTTAAAATGTCTATACGTTTTCAGGGTTCGCATCAATTTTACAATATCTCCGAAAATATGCAAGCTAGCCAGGTCTATTTCGTACGATCCGCCATAAAATTCTAAATCTCTCAAAATTCAGAATTTAATGGCGGATCGAATGGTGTTGAAATTTTGAAAATTCGTTGGCCATTTTACAAAATATCAAAAATAAAAAATGCCCTCGAGGTATGAATATTACGCATTGAATGACATTTGGTAATCGGACTATAATTCATGCGTTTTTAGTGCCCCTAAGAGCGCATTTTATTAGAAGTCTAGTGTGCGCGGCACATATTATCTCCAACCATCTCCGAAAATATGCAAGTTAGCCAGGACTGTTTAGTATAATGAGATGCAGAATTTAATGGCGCTACGATCGCCATGTATATGTACATTTTTCTTTTTGAGTTGGTATATATAGATCAAAAACTAATTATACAAAGAATGGTACCTGAACCGCCTAGCGGCCATTAGCGTGATTTTTCTTTAATTCCAATGTTTAATAGTACTAGTGAGCCTTCGATAACCTTAGGGTTTTCGTGAGGCCGTGATATGAGTGTCATTATGGTCGAGCAGGTACTTTCCTTCAGAAGCATGTCTTTCCCTCATTCAATCATAAACGAATTTATTTATAATGAAGGATATAATAGTAACTTTCCTAAGCTGATTTAAGCCATTATGGCAGACCTCCGATATATCCTGTGAAACGACGAACATCGCTTTGGCTATACACCTACACTCTCTTTGAGCAAAGAGTCGACCATCAGGAGAGGCTTATTTTACAAGTCAAATTCCGGTCAAACATTCAAAGTACTTGAACATGCTTTTTATATCTGTTATTATAATTATATTATTTTTAATGAAACGATCGAGAATATAGAAAAATAAAACAGAATGTGAAGAGCATCATTTACTCCTAAACTGTACACTAGTTAGGCTCAAATGTATGCATGCCTTAGTACAAACCCTTTAGTAGCCTCCCATCCACATATGAATATATTTGAATAATTCAGATAGGCACATTTTGAGCGCTTTCTCTCTACTAACGACCGTACAGATTACAATTCCATTTCTTAAATCGCTTGCATTTCCCAGGGTGATCGCATTAGGCTGGCATTTCGTAGCGATTAACTGTTGAGGGGACAAAATTAAAGTGTTTTCTTAATATTTCACTTAAATACTAGTTTATAAGTTCTTTGAGATTTTCATTGCTTAGTTAAGATTTCTTTGCATTATTTTCCTGAATAGAAGATATCCTGAAGATAATCCAGGGGGAGTTCGACGACTCAATACTTGGCTTTGGTTATTAAATCACGTCATTTCACGGTTCCATTACAGCAGCACCCCTGCAGTGATCGATTTCAGTGACAAAAGGACCAAAGGGCAAAAGGGTAGTTAATTTCAACTTCCTTTAAAAGACATATTTTGATATGTATAAAAACAATAAGTATGAGATTCAAGATTTTGATTTCATGAAAATGAGATTTAAATATTTAGTATTCAAGCAGCTAGTAGAATAATAACTCTGTTATCGATACTTTATGAAGAATTTAAAATATTTTATGTATTTTCAAGCACTAGTAGGAATAATAACTCTGTTTTATCGATACGTTTATAGTAGTAGTAGTTGTAGATGTACACGCGACGCGAGGTAAGGCGTGCTTTTGTATGTCCTGTAGGCCTAAACAGCGTTAGGAAACTGCCAGGACGCTTTCAGTATAAATAAAACACACGATGACGTGCAGGGTGTGGCAAAATCCAGTTAGTAATTTAATTTTATTGTTGAATAGAGGAGGTGGTGCAAATTATTTACAAACTAAAATCACAAATATCACAATGTTTGAACAGTGACATCTCAACTGTCAGAGGGTGAAGCAACACAAAATCTGTACAGCCTAAATTAAATATTCATTAAAATAAAATATGTTATGTATTTATTAGGATTTCCAAATAGCGGTGTTCATGTACTATTTAAATTGTGTAATATAAACATGTATGTGATGTAAATATAATATATATCACACTACATATAACACATATGTTATCATTGTGTTATTATGGTTTCTATATTTAATTGTAATCTTAACTGTAATGGCTCGTCGTCACTAAGGCCTGTCAGAAACCAGCGCTGCCATGCATTTTTTTCTCATATAAATTGTTTATTTCTGCCCACCAACGCACGGCAGCACGTGCTGAGACGGGGTCCTTTGACCACTCGATGTTACATTTGTTATTATGTATACCTATATGTATGCGTATTTATATATACTGTGATCTGTTTAACTACTTTCTTCTCTTATTTTATAGTCTCCTGTATTGTAATGTTTAATTTAGGTGTGTAATGATAAGTAAATTCGGCTAGTTCAAATAAATATTTTTCTTTCTTCTTTTCTTTCTTTCTTTATATTTGAACCTTGTGAAATCGGAGTTTATATTTAGCACACGATTGTGCTTACAAATTTCATGCACATTATGGATTGCTTTAGTTCCTTTAAGTAATCAATTAACTATACACTGGGCCTGATTCAATGCGAATCCCTTTGTTGACATAAAAATTGTACTGTACTGTTGAACTGTTAACGTTTATTATCTACTGCATTTGTTTGTAATGTCCTACCGAATAAAATGGTTCCTGGTGTCCTACGATTGCAAAAGCTTAGTTAAGATTTCTTAAAACAGATTAAATGAGTAACTCAAGTTTCTTGCCGGCTCTTCTCGAAGATCCTACTTATTCCGAACCGGTGGTAGAGTCACAAAAAAATATGATAACAATAACAATTGATTCAAAAGTATCTGTAACAGATTTATTTGAATAAAGATTTTTTTCTTTCTTTCAAAGGAATGACTGGCAGATCATAGTAAAAACCCGCTTACGGACTTATAATATGTTTTAATATTATTCTTAGCAGCTTAGTTTTAGCACTGTATTTTGAACAAATTTAGTCGACGGTAGGGTCTAAAATTGAGAGATAAATTTGCATTTACAATTTGTCAAGTAGCACAGAAAAATAATTCAGAAATAGGCTTATAATATAATACAAGCTCCTATTTCAGAACCATTAATTATAATGTAACTATCATCATTATCATCATCAGTTTCAGCATACGTCCCCACCGAGGGGCACGAACCTACCCCTATAGGGTGATTAGGCCTTGTCGTCCACGCGGGCCTAGTGCGGATTGGACAACTTCACGCACATCTTTGAATCTCTTCGCAGTCGTGCGTGAAGGTTTCCTCACGATGTTTTCCTTCACCGTAAGAGCGTCGGATAACGTACATATTTTCGAAAATTCGAAAATACATTGATACGTACCGGGATTTGAACCCCAGCCCTCCCAGTAGGAAGGCGACAGTCCACACCATTGAGCCACCGAAGCTCATGTATGTAACTATATTAATAATTAATGTTATTCCTATATGCATAATATAATCCCTATAAAATACATTGAAGTAATGAACATTAATTCACCCTTTCAACCTTTAAGGTAAACACTGAGAATGCTATTTCATCACTGTCACGGTCTACTGAACAGAAAGGGACGAAATTTATGAAGCCGTTTCAGAACTGTTTTAGTTTTATGAATAGGACCTGTCTGCATCTTAGGGCAAAGCAGCCGTTGACCGATGGCTTCATACAATGGGATAAGACTGAAAAAACGTCGGATTATATCCCGCGTCGTCATTTTCCTTACAATAAGTATTCTTTCCAAGTGAATCACAATGAAGGCTGAAGTATAGCGACGCAATGAGAGTTGTTAATGTAAGTTGATTCTAAGGATGGGCTTATTAAAATTGAATGAGACCTTTACATTTAACATTATGTCACTCGTCCTCTGAAATGGTGACGTTATGGACTTTCAAATGAAATTCTGCTTTACTATAATTCTGAAAGAATTTTCCTGTAATTAATTATTTTTAGTTTTATTCTAGAGGGTTTTGAATACAAACACGTCATTTAGAATATCAACGCAAAGCAAAGTCTTTTATTCATACAAACACAGTTAAAATGTGTATACTTATACTTTTTAAAACATAAATTAGAGATTATGTTCGGCAACACTATTGTCCCAGTTCTGCGAACGTACACCTAACGATAAACATAATTATAATATTATTAATAGTATATACATGTATAATATTAGACACGCAGACAAATACAAGCAGACATGTTCAGGTACATATATGTTTGAACTGTTCTCTATTTGTGGTTCTAACAATTAAGTACTTAAATTTAATTTTCAATAAATATTGTCTTCTAACGATTTTAAGGGGGTAGTTCTCACTCGTCACCCCTAGCTTTGTTCCCCGGGGGACATCCCACTCGTCACTTCTAATAAAACTTAATCAACTCTACAATTACCATATTGTTTTTAAATTATAAGTACTAGGAAACCATGATTACACAGGAGGTGTTCAATTAGTACTTTTCAGAGGACAGCATTTTTTATCAGTTCGATTAATTCATAAGTTGTTTACAACAGAACCTCTTGTTTGTGTATGGTCCCCTAGTACTTTTTTTCCAAATCATTTTAATATTCCTAAGAGTAAGTCAAGTTACTCATGTTTAGTGTTGCCAAGACGACCCTGAATTAAGGCATACCCTGAGAATATTACAATATGGTTATTATAGAGTTGATTAAGTTATAAAGTTTTATTAGGGGTTTTTTTTTTAAATCCGACTCGTCCCCCGGGGGGACAAAGCTAGGGATGACGAGCGAGAACTACCCTTTAAAGTATTTGTAACACAAATGTTTTTTTGATTGAACAGAAGCCAAACAAACATACGGTTCACCTAATGTTAAATGCCACCGCCGCCCATGAGCATTTGCAAGATCGGACGTTCCAGAAATGCGTTGCCGGCACTTTAAAAGAGTGTACGCGTTCTTTTTGAAGAACATCAAGTTGTATCGCTCCGGAAATTTATCCTTTCTTTCAAATAACGGGTGTTCTGATGGACGTCACTCAATGTGCCGACGACAAGAATACTGAAACTAGCTGCTGGAGTCAGGGGAGTGCTTTGCAATTGAGGCGATATGACAATTTTCGATTTGGGATTAAATTTACCAAGGCAACGTTAACCCCAATCAGATTTTTTTTGCAGCATAGGCTCAACTTCAGACTTAAGTCTGTTTCGACACACAGCGATGTTTTCCGAGGTTAGTAAGGTCGGTACAAAATGCATCACCAGTGCTGTCGTCTGCAAATGCAGATTTAATAGCGTTATTATACTATAAAAGTTATAGTAAAACTTGTCACCAAAGCAAACTATTTGCTACAATACATTGAGGATAAACCCAACTATATATAGTTTGAAAGTTTCTATGACCACCACCTCTAGACTCCATTATTTAACTAGCTCGATAATATACCAAATTTCAGCTGAATCGTACTACGGGAAGTGGACAAAAATTCACTTGCAAGATTTGATATCAGATCGACAGGCAGCCATATGAAACAGGTGAAACTAAATAAAAGCATGTGAAAGTTTATAGGTCCTTTCGTGTTCATTTCTCTTACCCTTTTTTAGGGTTCCGTAGCCAAATAGCAAAAAACGTAACCCTTATAGAAACGTCAAGTCTGTCTGTCCGTCCGTATGACACACCCTTTTTTCTCGGAAACTATAAGCAGTACAATATTCGAACTTTGTAAGTATATGTATTCTGTGAACCGCTATTAGGTTTTGACAAGAAACTTGAACTAAAACTCAAAATTTTTTTTGACTCGCGCGTGGACATTTTTTTCTTGTGTGATGTGAAAAATATAGTAAATGGTAAATATATATTATGATATGCTGTGAATTAAAATGAGCAAGCCTATGGGACAATACAACTTTGTCCACATACAGCGTCTATTCCATTTTGAATTGGATTGATGCAATAAGTTATTCTAGTTTATTCCCAACCCCAATATATCTACAAAGTGATCTTGGAACATAATTTGAGAAAATATTTCCTTGGCATTCACTTAATATTTTAAATTTCAGTACCATAAACAAAATAATAAAACATGAACTCAATTTCGCATGAATTTACTATTAAATGTCAAACCTTTCTATATAACTAAATTGTGTTTATCAAAGCAAGTTCTTGGAATTAAAAACACCCCGGTAAAATATATAAGCTGTTTTTTATTTCAGTCACGGAAAATAAGAATGATTAGAATAAAAATAGCATTTCTACGAATTGAATACTTTGTATTCCGACAAGGGCCCAATTTTAATAATAACATTATTTTAAGAGTTTGGTCACTCGAAATAAAAAAAAGAGAAAAATAAATTAATTTCTAAATTAATAAAAGAATCAAAGAACTAAAGGTATTTTTAAGTAAATAAATATATTATTTATAGGTACTTGCACTCTTGTTACCTCACACACATACTTACCCTCACACACACCTGTGTGCTTATGCTCTCAGCTATTTTTGTCGCGTCTTTTTGTACTAAAATATATTCATATTTCCACAATGAAGAATATATATAAAAATACTTTTAATATTCTTATCTGCCCGTTTGTTGTTCCTACTAAAATGCCTCGCACGATTGCGATGGGACTTTAACTACGTTGGTAACTGATACAATACAATTTGTAGTAAATATTGTTACTTTTTATTTCAAGCGGACGAAATAAGCACATCTGGGGCACATAAAAAAGATAAATTACTGAACTTTGAATGTGGAGTCATAATCATCATTCGCTCATATACGTCTCCACCGAGGGGCACGAGCCTGCCTGTAAAGGCTGTATAGGCCTTAGTCATCCACGCGGACCTAGTCCGGAATAGCCTTCTCCACACACAACCTTTTAATCTCTTCGTAGGCGGGCGCAGAATTCCGCAATTGAATCCGAATATTGTGTCGATAATGAGGTACGTATGTCCAGCTGTGAACTGTTATACGTTGAAAAAAGAGAGAGAGAAGTACCTATGCAGGTGCCCTTTCACAATACCTTCAGGAAACTTAAATAATTTACAGCTTATCGTGACAGAAAATATACTTTAACATCTTTACTACTCTTAACTGTTAAATAGAAACACAATGAAGTGGAAAAGTTTAACAATTGTATCAACTTTTTGTGTTACTACGTTTTCGTTAAACGGGAAAAGTTGATATAATATCTTAGTTATAACTTTACTCAAAGAAGGAAGTGAGGATAGGCAGGACACATAGCTGCCGTGCGATCAAATTATTTAAAACACGAGTTTTTTAACACTTAGCTCAAATGTCTTGTACACATTATTAAACTTTGGAGTATATTTCTATTTTTATAAAATTGTTCTTAATCGTATGTACAATACTTTTTAGCAGAGGTTTCAGATTTGATATTATAAAATGTACTTATGAGTGAAGAAAACAAATACTTAAATATGTCTTGTGGTATCACCCTATTTCCAAGGAGTATTTTTCTGTGTAACATAAAGATTCGGGATCCTCAGCATTAAACTGAACTCTCCAGATAAAGCTGCACTAGTTAGCAAAAATATCCAGAATAGAGCAAGACATCGAGGCAACGGTTCGTCCTGAATAAAGTCCATTTCCGTCCTTATGTTAAGTACTGCTTGCCTCTCGGTTCAGGTGTTTCTAAAAAGTCTTGATTATGATGTATTGTCAAAATTATCGGTGAACCTGATTTAATGAGGAATTATGAGCTATTAGAACTTCTGAGAGACATCAGCTCTCTTGGTGTTTGGGTTATGTCAAGTTGGGTGTTTCAAGTTATAAACATTATGCCACTAACACCATCTTACCATCACACGATATGATGCCGCTATAGTATCTATAAGGAATGTTTCTATCAAAAAACGACAATTTCCTATGACCATTTCTTGCAAATTTTATAACGAAATCCTAGCCAAGAAGCTTTTAAATATCTATTTATTGCTAGATTTAACTGTTTTAAAAAGTTGACATGTAAATAAAATATAATAATTTTATCAGTTTACTGATAATAACTGGTCGATTGATAAGCACGCTGTGAGTTTACCTCCGTGCTATGTTCGAGCGCATAAATATAAGGTGTCTTCTCATCTCTCCTACTTGCCGTGCCCTACAGGGTTGATAAATGTACTTACCTTTATTGTTTTAATATCTATGTTACTTATGGAGTGCATTAAAATAGAAGATAATATTGCTATCTTGGCGGAGGCACTACTGTGCCCCAGATACTAAACAAGAAACAAAAGAAATTTGACAAATTACAGAAATTTGTAAAGGTAGGGTTAAACACGTATACTGCATATTTAACACAATTAGTGCATAAAGTCATTATGTACATATAATATATATATTTGACTGTATACGAACGTACCGATGTTTTAACGTTGTTATCAGTTGGGATCAAATGAGTTAATTAATTAATACAGCGTAGTCATACACAATATTAAACTGTTAAGACATGCAGCTTTGATATATGAACGCCCATCAATCTGTATAATACGATTGATTTGAAATTAGAGATGGTTCTTGTAGTTTATAGACCACTTGTCAAAATGTTTAATATGTGATTCTATACGAAAGTTTTTCCATGTGGTTTTTAAATTATTTTATTAAATTAAATAGAACAGTTGAGATGTCGTCCGGCTCATTAGGAATTCTCTGCAGTATAGCATATGCATGTTGCAACGCACACTGTGTGCATTGTTATCAACGGCAGGGTGTGAGCTGGCCATTAGAGCCTAGCATGATTTCTCACAACAAATTCATTTGGAAACCCTGTGAAAGTTAACTAATTTGCATGGAAATGTTTCATGATTAGGCCGAACTACGCAGCGTCAAGTTTTACGATGGTAGAAGTTTAACAGGCAAGAAATTTTTAAAATTGCATTGCAACTTTAGAAAAAGGAATAGGCAATATATGGTGGGAGAAAAGTGTACGAAACCTCACTCACTCGGCGAAACATAGGCAAAGCATTTGTAAGTTTGCTTTAGTTTTTAAACATAAATAATTGTATGGTGTGCAGTTCCAACTGTACGTTTTGCCGCAATATCTGTCCCGGATTAAATCGCAGCTGTCAGTAACTCCACCCCGGCAGATAAAATTCAAAACTGCTGGCCGATTGAAAACGGTATTTGCTTATATCCAAAAGCGAAACACACCAAGATAAATAACATTTAGGAAATATTTACGCGAAACGTATCTCCAAATACAATAACTTTTGTACGCGGTAAGCTTTTAAGGGTAGAAGATGCAATACTCTCGTATATAAATACTGCTTGTCAGTCAGTTTTGACGTAGTTCACAGTGGACAGACGGACGGGTCGTGGTCCCGGAGCAGTTCTTTTTATCCAGTGACAAATGCCTTCCGCGGTGTCTGGAATTGGTGAATTTATGGTACCGAAAGAAACTATTACAGCTATTCATTCGGTTTTAGACAATAAGTTTATTTTTTTTCATTGATATACGCTTTGGGTAGATTATAATAAAAGTTTTTCTGAGACAAGAGTTCAATAAAAACTGATTGATGGTTGGCGTTCCAGTACCGTTTGATTTATGTGCAATTTTCTGCCGGGCACATTGCTTATATGGAACGACCTTGGGCCTTTATGACATTTGAACTTTCAAGAAAGAGCGTATTCCTTTCAAAAGCAACACGCACACATTGGTACCGGTCCTAATATAAATATGGAAACGAATTTATCATCAGTCTGTTAATCATTGACATCGACGTCCATGTATTATTGTTGAGATCTCAGCTCTTACACCAAGGGTTCCAGGTTCGATCCCTGGGCAGTACTACAACATTACATTGCAGGCAAGAGCGAACTACCTCCCTTTTTTCGAAGTGTTTCTTCGAATTTTTTAAACTCTCATAGAGTTTGTTTCCGATTACATATAGTTATCATGTACCAGATAGTTAATTTCATGATATGATATGATCATTAGACTTATTAAACATACAAGTCTATATAATAGCTTCAATACTTAAATTTTATCATCCCCAAATGAAGGGGGTTTATATGACTTTCACCAATTTATGATTAGGGCATGGAGATTACATGGGACTACAGTAACTTAAAAAAATATCTACAAGTACTAAAGAAAAAAAATTAAAACACTGAAAAGACTACCTAGCAACTAACAGAAATGAAAAATCTCACAAAAACAATTCATTTCAAATGTTGTCAAGGCGACTACAAAAGGGTTGCCTGTGACCAGATTCAGATCTCGTGTAGACCAAGCTATTGAATTAACACGCCAAACTCACCGACCCTAATTTAACTTCAATTGATGTCTTTGAGAATTTTATTGTAAATTTTATCGTCAATACATAATTACTCCTATATATAAGCCTTCCAGCTGTTATTAGATTTTTTACGTCATAAACGTGATATAAACATATTCAATAGCCACATTAAATGCATTGTCTGAACGAGAACTCATTTAATGTTTCAACATAGTTTTTGGTGTATAAGAGATTACTGTCAAATGCATCTGCGCCACTTCTCTGTCGACTGAGCCGAAACGGAGGTTATTCACGTCGGAACTCTCAAATCTGTGCAGTGGCACAGCTTTCCAAAATGGAATATTCTTTATACAAAGTCTAGATGTTCTCCTACATCTTTTGTTTTTCATATAGAGTGTTTTAGTTTTGCCATCACATTCTCGTAATGTGTAATTTATTCTCAAGTCATTTAAAACAAAAAACACACAATATTTTAATTAGATAGTACAATACACAAAATATCAACGAGCAATGAATGAGACAACGAAATGAACAGCTAAAAATAAATATTGAGTAATATTTATAGGTTGATTGGTTAGTTAGAACAATAATTAGGTTCGTGAAAGAAGCGGGATGTAAGTTAGATGGTGATTGGAACTTTTTCAATGCTTTGATTTTTCATGATAAATAAGTACAATGAAAAAGTCTGAATTTAAATCTAAAATCATATGTAAAAAAAAATATTTATTTATAAAACGAAATTATGGTAAATAACTTTTGCTAGTAAACTAATAAAGATTAGAGGAATCATGAAAGCTGAAATTAATATAGGTTTCTTGAGACTCTCTCACCTCCAACCTATCGCAGTCCACTGCTGGACATAGGTCTCCCCATTCTTGCGACTGATAGCCTAAAAATAGTGTATTGTAATTATTTTCACTCTACGTACGCACATTGTTTTATATTAGTATTAAAATTTCAAAGTAACACTAAAACTTTTGATGATACAATACAGAGTAAAAACATATTTAACAGTTACTAATTTGCTTAAATCTGTGACAGACCATACCCTTTATTAGTATCCTTCTATTTCCAATCTTTATCGGATGACATAATCCCTAAGATACGTAAACTACTAGAAGATATTACAGTAAAATAATTTAATCTTATAGTAGATGGTAGGCAGGCAGTATTTGAAAGAACTATATGTTTTATTGATTGCCTTGTTTTATTTTTGAACTCTTTCACTACCTAATATAACCTTTCAGAATGCTCTACTTGAATTAAAGAGTAAATTATTATAAAATAACAATCAAATATAAACAAAAAAGTGATTCTTAACCGCAGCTAAAAGATAAGGCCGCCCTGTGTATCCCTACAACCTACGAGTATAAATGGCTCTAATTAACTCCGCGATCAATTTGTTCACATTCTTTCAGTTCTTGACCCCTGGTAGTTTATTTGAAGGAATCTACTGAAGCAGTTTATAAAATAGAAAGGAAAGAAAAACTTTATGTTCTCTAATAATGAAAACTTCCTTTCAATGTTATTTTTATTTTCAGTGTGATATTATAACTGTAAGACTCTATTT
This sequence comes from Leucinodes orbonalis, assembly GCA_019425675.1. Lineage (NCBI taxonomy): Eukaryota > Metazoa > Arthropoda > Insecta > Lepidoptera > Crambidae > Leucinodes > Leucinodes orbonalis. The sequence goes on from PQWD01005710.1 coordinate 59,199, forward strand.
TTCTCTCATTTATTATTTTACATTTGAATTTATTAATTGATGACATAAATACATAATTTCTTCACATCATAATCAACAACTTTGTATATAATACTGGTTAATTTATAAATCAAACATTCAAAGAAACGAGAAATAAAAATTTCCAGTCTCACATAAACTTTCGTTACTGTCACCTATTATAAATAGTTCAATGGCGTAAGAGCGAAGAAAACACCATAAATAAATTTATAATGTACAGTTAACAGTGATTGACCTATAACATCATGAATATGTAAACATGTATTGAGGGTTAAGAATTTCCCGAACGAAAGCTTAAGTGCTAAGCCACCGGCGTTTACCAGTAAACCTACGATCCGTGAATTTTATATGAAAATTGACGAAGCCGAAGACATGGTTTAAAATTTTAAATCACTCTCAGATTTATCGTTCAGTTGCCTTAAAATTTTAAAGTCAACGATTTCATACTCTAGTATTAGGAAACAGCACATAGTGCTTTAATAACACAAGAGTTCTGTTCTGATATATTTAATAACATTTTAAGTTTTTTGCAATAAACACTTATAATTTTAGAATATAGAAAATTTATATAAAAATAAAAAGCGATTTCTAACATTAAAAGGCACTTCTTTAGTTCTAGCTCATTGAGAAAGAACCAATTCGTTTATTCGTTTTGTGTAGACAAATCTTGTTATCGCAAATTTATTAAATTTGTGACAACAAATTAAAAATTTTGTCTTTCATTATAATACAGTTAACACGTAAATGCTTTGCTTGCTATGCATTTCATTCATCATCATCATCATCGTTAGCCTATTTAACGTCTCATCCGAGGCACGAGCCTACCGCAAAGTGTGTATAGGCCTTAGTCGTCCACACGGACCCAGTGCAGATTAGCCGACGTCACGCACAACCTTTGAATCTCTGCGCAGGCGTGCGCAGGTTTTCTCATGATATTTTCCTTTACCGTAAGAGCATCTGGCTCGATCCATCACCATTGATGGTGTAGACTGTTGCCTTCCTACTGGGAGGATGCGGTTTCAAACCCCGCCACGTACCAATGTGTTTTCAAAATTGTATACAAGCATTTCATTGTTTTCAAATAATAATGTATTTACAAAACAAAACGAGGAAAAATATCGGATTTACTCTATACTTTACGAACTACTCTATTTTTAGTGTTGGCACTCGTAAGTAACGGCACGACCAGAACGCTCACATAGTGGTCTACGTTAAATGAGATTAAAAACAGTAGGTAGTCACAACATCTGTCAACACTGTCCTGCGCCCTTTACCCGAGATCTTATGTCTCTTACCTTACCCGGTAATTTTACTAGGAATGGTACCCTGATTCGAAAACAAACAAGTTCAAAATATTCCTATTTAACGATACGACATATGGCACTGCGATAGTACTTGCCTAGACGACTCTGTACATTTATTAGTACTTTCTTAAATGTTTTTTTTTCGCCCACTGCACCATTCACTCAACGCAATAAAGCACACAAGCTCCAACCAAAACATCCATAAATATTTATAATTGAGGTAACTTTATTGTAATTATCAACGTCAGCTCTTAGCTGAATCTCCAAAAATTGTGTCAAAATTTGAAATTTTAATGCCTCATTATATTTTGTTACTAAAGCTTGTTAAATGCCTCAAGTTATTTTCGGGGTCGTCATAAAAAATTACGACTCAGTTTATAGGAGAAACAGCATTTACTGGGGTAAAGGTCTTGTCACATTTATATTTAAATGAACTTTATTGTGAGTCAGGAATACAAATTTGTGATCTCGACAGCCTCGACTTTGCAGCTGCGAATTTTGTATAGACTTTCTTGGCGGCAATTAAAGAGCTAGTTTTATCAAGCAATCAAATGCAATTGAAATATTAAATTACACTGAACTATTTTGGATAAGCCTGTGCTTTCAACTACTTGTTTCAAAAATAATTATATAAAGCTGAAGAATTATCTCTTTCTGCAATACACGGCAACAACTACTTGACACAGGCCTTCCCCATATCATCATCATTACAGCCTTATATGTGCATTGCTGAACGAAGGCCTCCCCTTATAAGTTCCGTAGTCTTTGACATCCATCTGCTACCCGCCACCTTAACCAGGTCATCCATCCATCTCCATATACATGCATTACATATCCCGATCCTGCGCTTTGTTATTCAGCCATCACCAGCGACCTGCCGTAATTCGTGGGTCCATTATGTCATTATGTCAGAGTGCGTCCTACGCAGCAAAAAATAATTAAGTCCAAAATAAAATGTCCCTAATATCCACAATAAAAGTATAACAAGATACAATTTAGTGCGCAATAGGTTATAACAAATTCAATAAACTTAGGGTTCTGTAATGATACAGCATGACGATCAATAATCTACTTATCTTGGGCTTGTAACACATTCTCTATTATTCAGTTTATACGGGCAAACCACGTGGTTAGCACAGTTAAATAAGGTCGTTATTCTAAGATTTACATACATAATCGAGTACTCTTAATGAGAGGAGCGCTTCAGAAATTCCGTTGTTTGTGTTGTACTTGAGCATTATTTTATTAGGGTAAATTGCCGGTTTTTAAATTCTTTTCACTTAATAAAGGTAATTTTAATTATATTCACATATTTTGGTACTAAATTCACTCACGTCAAACTTTTGCAGTTTACTAGTGAACATGGGTTCATCTGATAAATATTTTGATCATCAAAAATATTTTGTAAATTTTTTGACCATCAAAATTTTTTTGTCAGTCACCATGTTGACATGAAATAGCCTTGCATACTGCTTGACAAGTTACACGACGAGCGGAATACGATGATTTTGTAAAATTATAATGTCTTGTCAAACGAATAAAAGGTTCCACAATAACATTACCATGTTATATAAGAGCGAGTTTTATTTTAAATACCTAAAGCTTTAAGTGGCTATGAAGGTGCCAATATGGAATGCTAAAACCGTAGAACGTAATCTGGTTTGGTATCCGTTTTTCCTTATTTCCTCCAACAAAGTAATTATGTGAGAAAAATGTTGCTGCCGCTTTGTTTTATAATCCTGGTGGAAAGAATTTATGCACGAGCGCTGTGACTCTAAATCTTCTCAACACGCTGCCCGCAATGGAACATTCACAAAAATATAAAATACCACCTTGAGGACCTCAACAGACTAAACGATTTTTACGGAACAGTTGAAATACCAAAGGCGTTGTATATTCTATCACCAAGTAAAAATATACATTACACTGTTTCAGTTACTTGCCTTCCCAGGCTTAACTTAGATACGATTTTGTT
>PQWD01005711.1:0-72804 GCA_019425675.1 Leucinodes orbonalis
TTTTGACATATACTGCGCTACACGAATAAATTAAAAACTTTATTTATTTCATATGTAGGCAAACGAATAGACGTTTCACCTGAAGGAAAATCGCTACCCATGGACACTGAAAATATGAGACCCTCGTAACCTCACTCAGCGAATGTGAACACGTTGTATTTGGAAATTAAAACATTATTTTTAAGCAATATGGATTTTACTTGAAAAAATGATTTGCAAAAAAACTTTTCGAAGTGTATACAATCATCAGGCATTTGAACTCACCTGTCGAGGCGTATGTTCTTGCAGCTGTCGTCGGGGTCCGATATGCTGATGCCGGGCTTCCCGGAGCCCGTGCTGTTCAGCGAACTGGTGCTCCTGTGAACGATCACTCCTTTAATGTAGTTGTTTCTATATAGATATCTGCGATATTGTGATGGTTGCGCGAGAGCGTGACGTGAAGTGTGTATGACGTGAGGTGAGACATGTGCTGTGAATCGTATGTGACGTGGAGGTGTGTGTTACGTGAGGCGCGTGTGGCGTGAAGTCTGTGTGACGTGAGTCGTATTTGAAATGAGGCGTTATATGGGATGAGCTGAATGTGACGTGACATGAGGCATATGTGTCGTGAAACGTGAGTGACATGAGGCATTATGACGATGTGTGGTGTGTGTGTGTGTGTTGTGTGTGCGTGTGCGTGTGCGTGTGCGTGTGCGTGTGCGTGTGCGTGTGCGTGTGCGTGTGCGGTGCGTGGTGCGTGTGTGTGTGCGTGCGTGCGTGGTGCGTGCGTGCGTGTGCGTGTGTGTGTGGCTACGTACGGGTTGGGTCTGGGCGCGGGCGGCACGCAGGCGGCGCAGAGGATGCGCGCGTTGCAGACGCCGTTGCAGGAGGACACGGCCGCCGCGCCGCCCAGCGACACCACGCACACCTGCCCCACGTACCCGTCGCTGTTGCACACCTGCACACACGTCACACACGTTACCGCCACTGCACGCGAGGGGGGGGCGTGTACCCAGAGGTCGGGGGGCGCGGCGGGCGGCGGCAGCGTGGGCGCGGCGCACGTGAACTGCAGCCCGGCGCGGGTGTCGCCTAGGGTAGGGTAGGGTAGGGTAGGGGAGCGTGTAGGGTAGGGGCGTGTACCCAGAGGTCGGGGGGCGCGGCGGGCGGCGGCAGCGTGGGCGCGGCGCACGTGAACTGCAGCCCGGCGCGGGTGTCGCCTAGGGTAGGGTAGGGTAGGGTAGGGGAGCGTGTAGGGTAGGGGCGTGTACCCAGAGGTCGGGGGGCGCGGCGGGCGGCGGCAGCGTGGGCGCGGCGCACGTGAACTGCAGCCCGGCGCGGGTGTCGCCTAGGGTAGGGTGGTAGGGTAGGGGAGCGTGTAGGGTAGGGGCGTGTACCCAGAGGTCGGGGGGCGCGGCGGGCGGCGGCAGCGTGGGCGCGGCGCACGTGAACTGCAGCCCGGCGCGGGTGTCGCCTAGGGTAGGGTAGGGTAGGGTAGGGGAGCGTGTAGGGTAGGGGCGTGTACCCAGGTGGGGGGCGCGGCGGGCGGCGGCAGCGGGCGCGGCGCACGTGAACTGCAGCCCGGCGCGGGTGTCGCCTAGGGTAGGGTAGTAGGGTAGGGAGCGTGTAGGGTAGGGGCGTGTACCCAGAGGTCGGGGGCGCGGCGGGCGGCGCAGCGTGGGCGCGGCGCACGTGAACTGCAGCCCGGCGCGGGTGTCGCCTAGGGTAGGGTAGGGTAGGGTAGGGGAGCGTGTAGGTAGGGGCGTGTACCCAGAGGTCGGGGGCGGCGCGGCGGCGGCAGCGTGGGCGCGGCGCACGTGAACTGCAGCCCGGCGCGGGTGTCGCCTAGGGTAGGGTAGGGTAGGGTAGGGAGCGTGTAGGGTAGGGGCGTGTACCCAGAGGTCGGGGGGCGCGCGGGCGGCGGCAGCGTGGGCGCGGCGCACGTGAACTGCAGCCCGCGCGGGTGTCGCCTAGGGTAGGGTAGGGTAGGGTAGGGGAGCGTGTAGGGTAGGGGCGTGTACCCAGAGGTCGGGGGGCGCGGCGGGCGGCGGCAGCGTGGGCGCGGCGCACGTGAACTGCAGCCCGGCGCGGGTCTTGCGCACGGCCAGCGGCGGCAGGAGCTCCGGCGCCGCGCGACTTCCGCCCGACGCTGCTGACAAAACAACATGTCTGTGTTCAATTTAGGTCCTTAAAAACACAGGAATGTCAAAATACGCTGCCACTGGTTCAGACGTTCAGTAGTTAACTGGCGCAACATATACAACCTTCGCTTATACTTCTTATATGACGTACAACTCCCATTACTAGGGTATTGTCTCCTATGCGGGCTTGTGATCAAGACGCAGATGGTGTTGAATGTTCATCATCAGCCTTTTTATAAATTCCTACTACATGGCTATAGGGAGATGGGGTATTAATGTAAGTCATAACGCCTAAAGTTAAGGAAGAATTTAAAAGACTAATAACTTGTGACAGTCCGCAACGAAAAAAAATTATACCGCATTGGTGATATAATCGTTTATAATCAACTTTTTATTGATGCCAAAAGCAACCGATAAGATAAATAGTAATTATAAACAAATACAAATTTAAAAACAAGAATTGAATCTATTGCTTTCTCATCTTATCCTTGCCAAATTTTAACATGCGGATAAGTTTGGTTTCTACAAAAAATTAACGAGAGTACTGATGCAGGAATGGCACTTGTTAAGCATATTTTCGGCAATGGTAGCAAATAGAATGTTATTTGGAGTTTTTGCGATTTGTGCAAAGCTGATCGACCGACTGAGTGGATCACGAGACTATAAATGTCAGACATACACAGTATATACATATACTATCCTGATCGACTTTCTAGGTTTGGTGTCATGTCACTCAAAACCCGACGTGAAGATATGACCTCCTCTTCTTACATAAAATAATTCATTCCGTAGTAGACACATCAAATCTTCTCTCATCTTTAAATATTAATACTCGGTTTAGATGTCGACATTCAAATTTATTTGTTATAAAAGTGTACATAAATAACACGTCCTATTACAACCCTCTGGTGAGAATGTGTCGCACGTACAATGAGCTGGTCTGCGTGCGGGGTGGGGGTAATGGAGAGATAGATAAACAAAGAACAACTTTTGTACTTAATTTGGGGATTGTAATACATTTTAATTGGTTTCATTACTCACCCAGTTTTGATTTAGTTTCTGTTAAAATATCTTCCCAGCTGCTCCTTTTTTCTGTACTTGGAAAAATTATGGTGAGATTTTCGGGGCCATTCCTGTAAAATGAAACAAAACGATATTATTTCTTCTAATAAAGAAAGAAAATATTTCAAAATATTTTGCAAACATGAACCCACGACGCCATATTTTACTTAAATCCAGGGCACTCTTCTTGCCATAGATTGACATGTGTCTGTAGTCTGCAACGTGGTTTTAATAGTTGAATATTTTACTAAAATGTCGTTTTTCTTACCAAAAATATGTACGGTGAATGAAATGAGATTATGTATTGGACTACAGTATTGGGTAAATATTCGATACTTTACAACATTTAAGGACGTGAAGCTTCTTGGGAGGTTTTGTCTAGCAGGGGATTGTATTTCTACGGCTCGAATGAGTTCATGTTTTCAAAAAAAGTCTAGTTTGTTTTTCTGTTTTTTTTTAATTTTATTGTCCGTGTACCAAGGACACGAGTGTTATGATGCCGCCACGGTTTCGGTCCGATCGGTGCGGTGTGTGCGTGTGTACTGAGGGCGCGGGCGGTGTGCGTGTGTACTGACGGCGCGGGCGGTGTGTGCGTGTGTACTGAGGGCGCGGCGGTGTGTGCGTGTGTACTGAGGGCGCGGGCGGTGTGTGCGTGTGTACTGAGGCGCGGGCGGTGTGTGCGTGTGTACTGACGCGCGGGCGGTGTGTGCGTGTGTACTGACGGCGCGGGCGGTGTGTGCGTGTGTACTGAGGCGCGGGCGGTGTGTGCGTGTGTACTGACGGCGCGGGCGGTGTGTGCGTGTGTACTGACGGCGCGGGCGGTGTGCGTGTGTACTGAGGGCGCGGGCGGTGTGTGCGTGTGTACTGAGGGCGCGGGCGGTGTGTGCGTGTGTACTGAGGGCGCGGGCGGTGTGCGTGTGTACTGAGGGCGCGGGCGGTGTGCGTGTGTACTGAGGGCGCGGGCGGTGTGCGTGTGTACTGAGGGCGCGCGGTGTGTGCGTGTGTACTGAGGGCGCGGGCGGTGTGCGTGTGTACTGACGGCGCGGGCGGTGTGTGCGTGTGTACTGAGGGCGCGGGCGGTGTGTGCGTGTGTACTGACGGGCGGGCGGTGTGTGTGCGTGTGTACTGACGGCGCGGCGGTGTGTGCGTTGTACTGACGGCGCGGGCGGTGTGCGTGTGTACTGAGGGCGCGGCGGTGTGTGCGTGTGTACTGAGGGCGCGGGCGGTGTGTGCGTGTGTACTGAGGGCGCGGGCGGTGTGCGTGTGTACTGAGGGCGCGGGCGGTGTGCGTGTGTACTGAGGGCGCGGGCGGTGTGCGTGTGTACTGAGGGCGCGGGCGGTGTGTGCGTGTGTACTGAGGGCGCGGGCGGTGTGCGTGTGTACTGACGGCGCGGGCGGTGTGTGCGTGTGTACTGAGGGCGCGGGCGGTGTGTCGTGTGTACTGACGGCGCGGGCGGTGTGTGCGTGTGTACTGACGGCGCGGGCGTGTGTGCGTGTGTACTGACGGCGCGGGCGGTGTGTGCGTGTGTACTGAGGGCGCGGCGTGTGTGCGTGTGTACTGACGGCGCGGGCGGTGTGTGCGTGTGTACTGACGGCGCGGGCGGTGTGCGTGTGTACTGAGGGCGCGGGCGGTGTGTGCGTGGTACTGAGGGCGCGGGCGGTGTGTGCGTGTGTACTGAGGGCGGGCGGTGTGCGTGTGTACTGAGGGCGCGGGCGGTGTGCGTGTGTACTGAGGGCGCGGGCGGTGTGCGTGTGTACTGAGGGCGCGGGGCGTGTGTGGCGTGTGTACTGAGGGCGCGGGCGGGTGCGTGTGTACTGAGGGCGCGGGCGGTGTGCGTGTGTACTGAGGGCGCGGGCGGTGTGTGCGTGTGTACTGAGGGGCGGGCGGTGTGCGTGTGTACTGAGGGCGCGGGCGGTGTGCGTGTGTACTGACGGCGCGGGCGCGGGCAGGCGCAGGCGCGTGGTGTGCAGGGCGGCGGCGGCGGCGGCGCGCTCGCGCAGGCGCTGGCGCGCGGCGGCGCGGGCGGCGCGCACGGCGTCGGCGAGGGCGGGCTGGGGCGCGCGCAGGGCGGCCACGGCCTCGCCCACGCGCGCCAGCGCCGCCACGTCCGCGCGCAGACCCTCCACCTCCTCCACCATGCGACGCACGTTCTCGTCCTTCACTGGAACACACCACACGCACGCACACTCGTCACCACTACATACACATCACTACAATCCACTACGTTATTGACAGATCTAAATTCAGATATGCAATGGTTTCACTATTTATGACTGATAAAAAAAAAAATTATACCAAAAAATTCACATTATTTTTTGTCGATTTACTACAATTTAAAGTGTAGCTCTTTACTTAATGTTATAATTACATTGTATTTATACTTAGGTAATTTTCGAATTAATATAAAATAGAATTGCAATCTTTCACATCATCAACTTGTTGACAAACAAACCGTAGCAATAAAAACTTCCAGTACTATTCCTAAAACCAAAAAAGTTCTAATGCCTATGCAAAAAATTTCTACTTAAGAATTTTTTTTGCGATCTATTCAAAGCTTTTGACTGTATCGATCATGCAATTTTGTTCATCAAGTAAGACATTCTGCATCAGAACTGTTTAAATATAAGCGTATAATATAAGATACCGCAGTTTCCAGCTAAAAGTTGGCTTTGTATTTACAAACAAGCAAAGTCAAACCACAAATGTTTTCCTGTTACCCAGAGTCGTAATGCTACAAATTAATGTGTATTACATTCCGGCATACCTTTAACTATTTCGAGATCGCCAGCGGTATCCTCATCAAAAGTTTGTACTTGTTTCCTTCCATCTGACTCGCTATATTACTTTGGTATGTTCTGCAACATAAGAATAATTATTCATATAGAGACATTTTTAGCGAAGAATATACATACGAGTATGCATTACAATTCTTTAACTAACAAGTAGTTATTTTTTATTTTATTTGCGTAAGAACACATTACAGGTAACAGTTTGAGAGTACAAAATGTTATATAAGAAATATAAGACTAAATATCACCTAAAAATGCATCCCTGTCATGATTAATCGGTTACACAAAAAGAAACGAGAGAAGAGAATGTGTTACACAAAAATGCCATCAAGGCTAGGCATATATTATATGCGGTAGCTTCATTTGAATACATAAATGTTCTATAGGGTTCTAAATTAAATACATACATTATTATTTATTTATTTTGATAATAGAAGTCAGTCATAAAGGGCCGCTAGAGCCTCTTAAGACATTTTTTTAGGGTTGAAATATCAATATCATGATTTTGAGGAATATCATTGTTTATATAGGTTACTGTAAATCGCTTAATATTAGTTGTTAGTTCAGATTAATTTTAGTTGCAAAGAATCGTTCTTCTTCTAGATAGCTAAAAACTTTCGACTGAATATCTGTCCTTATCAATCTAAGCGGAAGAAGAAGATTTCACGTGCAGAATCGTTAAAGTCACTTAAAAACCAAAAGTGCACTTACGGAATGGGTTTCTTAATAGTACCAGTCCTCCTCTTGACACTCGTTATCAGCAGAGTGTCATTGAAGAGGAACAGGGCCCTGTCCTTGACAGTGCCCTGCGCCGAGGGCGTGGTGACGGCGTCGTATCGCAGGAACAGCCGCTCCGCCGTCGCCAGGTTCGACAGGCCCTCGATCATCTGCTCCAACTCCTTCAGGGTCTGCTGCTGCTGCTCCAACTCGAGACTCTCTCGTTCTGTGCAGTTTATCAGTTCTAGCAACTCGTGAATCTCTTTTTGTGCTTCTAGAAGGAGTTTGTGGTCAGGGTGTGATGGATCTGTAAGAAGACAATTATTCACTTTTCAGTTGGTTAGGTAGGTACAGCTAATTGTTTCAGCTTATTTATACTCGAAAGGATATGTTTTGTCTATTTAATTTTGCTGGAACTGCCCATCTTCGTGCAGTTTCCGGGATCTCTGTATGGCAAATGCAAGGACGATCAGAGTGGCCCAAAATTGGTCGCATTATCATATTTAGTTTATAAATCCACGTCGACTCAATAAGAACAAAATGCATTTTTGGCTCGTTTTCGTACAAAATACTTGCGAGATGTTTTTTTTTCTGTACACAGCACTAGAAACTTAAAGAAGATGCCTATTTTGTTTGAAATGTTTTGTTTTTAGCATATCATAAACTTGCAAGAATACATCGTCTATGGCATAGAGACGAATGCCATCATAATTACCGGTGTGCTTGATAAGCCTCTGTATAAGCAGCTTGTAGCTGGGGAACTTCTGCACGGGCTTGATGAGCAGGTTGTCAAGCGAGAGCTTGCCCTTGTGGTCGCGCGCCATGGCGTCGAGGAAGCGCGCGAAGGCGGGCCGCGCCGCCGCCGCCGCCTTGGCCGTGGCGCGCGCGCGACGCTGCTGGTTGATGAACGCCATGTACGTCTCCATCACTTGCGGCTGGCTCAACTGGAACACACACACACTTCGATGATGGTCACGTTTTATTACAGGCTTGGTCATTGAAGGGCATGAAAGAATTATAATCACACGTAGATTATTTTGACAAAGATTTCAGTAACTTACCCTTAACTTTAAACATGGACAAATGAATTTATAAATGTGGATAATGGAAAAATGTTTCATAATACGATCCTGCTAATGGCTGGAAGTGAGATCTACGTACGCAATTACGCATACAGGATAAAAAACGTTACTTTATGTTACTAAAGATGAAATGAAGTAGCACGAAATTCTAGTTCCTAAGCCATCAATAGCAGTTAACATAATGTCTGTTATCTTATGACCTAGAGCTAGACCTAGAGCGCGGTTATACCAGAACACAATGCCATGGCGCGAACACACGAACCAAGTGAGGTCAGGTAAAATGTATATCCTAATCAGTACAAAACCTTAACTATAAAATGCTCAATATGGTTTGAACAATAACAATATAAGAAACAACTTACAACATCCAAGAAGATGTCGCCGACCTTCTGCTGCAGGTCCCATTGTTCCAATCGCCTGCGCAGCTGCTCTAGGAACACCTGGTGGACGTTGAGGATGGCGGGCACCTGGTTAAAGATCTCGTCCACCACGAACGCGTCCAGCAGGCCCGCGTTCTCTGGACTCTTGAGCGGTTGCAGGTATTTCTGGAAAATACGACATCCATGCTTAGATCTCCGTAATCAGTTTTTTTGACTTGAAGATTTTTTCATCAGCCTATATCTTCCACTTCAAAAACCTTCCTATATAGCATTTCTATGGGGGGTTTGGGTGGTAAACCATTACACAGGCCCGGTGCGGATTGGTGAGGGTTAATGAATATTATCCTTGGATAGTACCTGGGATCATAGTTACTGTACGCACGAGCCATATTGTTGTCTAAGTTCTTAGGTCTAGAAGTTTCCTTCGGCCCGTGGAAGTTTCCGTTACTTTAGATCGCGTGCCATGGTTTCGCCGAGCAATGAGATGAGGGTACCTAGCATTGACATTTCTCTTGCCTTTTTGGAAGAGAACAGGGTAAAAATATCTTGAAAGTCAATCCATAAATGATAAAATTTAAGCCTTCATTTTCTTCAATTGAGTGTTTTCTACACACGGAAACAGTAAACATTACTGTTCTGTTTTTCGTTTGCCTCTAGGTTTAAAGCTAGAGCTTGCATAATAATTGGTGTAATTGAGAGCTAGGCCCTCAGGCCATCTGAGGGCTTAGGCTTCATTTCCACCAATTTACTTGACATTACGACACTACAATTCACTGTGAATTTGATATTCCGGTACACATAGGTATCCCTCATTCTGCGCCAATTATCTCGGTTCTCCGCGTTAATCATCCAGCCTTTATTAAATGCGACCACACAGTTTGAATTATTCCGCCCCAGTTACCACTGTACCATCTAATTACATTAGTATAACCCAATCCTATCGGATGACCGGTTTCATAACAGCTGCGGGAATCAGTGAAAGATTAAACACTAGAGGCCTTATTTGAAACAGTGATCAGTTCAAGACAGCCTGTGGTTGACTATGACATACGACTGTTGTGTATGTATTTACAAAGTTAATTCATATGTTTATGCGTTGTTTAGTAATAATAATAAAATCGTTGATTCAACATCAAACACTATAATAGTTATATGTGTTTGATGTACATACAAATCACATCTTAAATTTAAATTTAAAATAAGGACACTGAAAATTGCCCACTAAGTTTAGTACCTATATTGCAGGCCAGATGCTTAGTTTGGGACAAGATGGCGCTGTGTGAATACGTGTGGATAATTATTTCTATTCATTGATGCTTCCTATCACTCTGACATAAATTTCTCCGAGGTGAACTGCGGACCTCGTGGTCCGCAGTTTTTCTCATCCACCATCCATTAGCGAGATAACTTAAATATAAATAGATAAACTTATGTGTCTCTGTTATAAATAAAATATAGGTAGGTACGTACTCTCCTTTTTGCAGTGCCCTTGCAGCGTGTCACGTGATCAATGTATCTACGGCTTTATTTATGTAACCCCATTGCAATACCAAGCGTAGCGTAGGACGCCCTCCGCCGATGGACCGACGACTTGCGAAAGGTCGCTGGTGGAGGCTGGATGAGAAAATGGTGGGATATCTGGCGCAAAATGGGGGAGACCTATGTCCAGCAGTGAACTGCAATAGTGCGATACCATGTGATAAGCAAATTAATAAATAAATCCAAAGACACGGCATCCTTACCTTGATGAGTATGTCGAGCGCATCCACATACGACTTCTCGGTCTCGTACAGCTCCACCACCACCAGCGTGCGCGTGTCCTGCAACCAACACACACACACACTTATTAGTAACATTACACATAGACTTATCACTTTCATCATCCTATAAAGCTCACTTTGACAAAGTTTGGTTTTGCAAGTCATGTCCGAGCTCACACTGGAAATTCAGACTGACAGGGTGTCGCCGTCGACGGATACGTCTGGGAGGACATCATAAAGCTCACTGCAGAGCACAGGCGTTCCCAAACAGCATTACTATAGTAGTAGACCGAAACCAACCACGCGAACCCAATGCGATTGGTAGGTGTTAAAGACTGCGACGGCTTAACGTACCAAACGAAGCACGGCATCTTCGTTTCCAAATAATCAAGTGTTTCAGCCAATCTTAACCAAACTAGGCAAATCACCCGTGACATTTCTCTGCAGGATTTGAACCCTCAACCTCCGGATCACACATCGTTCTAATCCAAATGCTGTACCCACTACACCATGGAGGCAATTCTAATTTAGAATTGGATAAAACCTGGAAATTTTCCCATTTTGTAAAGTTATTTGATATATTTACGCAAATAGCGAAATACACCGTCAGTCGTTAGTTTTTTGTATTAAAAAAAATAGAAGTAAACTAGATGTGATAATTTTCGGTAGTTCAGCGTGAAATATGCAAGTTCAATCTTCTGTAATACTTAAGTAAACTGTGAGTTTAACGCAACAGTAAATAGAACAAGAATCATCAATTCAAATGGCATTTGTAACTCCCAGGCCTGGCCCAAATGTATTGATTCAAACCCAGTAATGTATGCTTAACACGATCCGATATCTGGGTTTTGCGGGGATTCTAATAATGTTTTGATATATTAAGTGAAGGAAGCTTTACAAATTTAACCCAAAATTAGGGTAAAGCCGACGACGCGGAAATTAACGCAAACCTATAACTGGGGTGCGGAGTGAGTTACTGACTCATATTTTCAATTCATGGAATATATTAATAACAATTTACACAAATTGAAGATGTAACAATAATTATACCTTCATATTTGCATAGTATATTGTGACCGAATAATAAAATTTCAGTAGAAATGTCGACACATATTTTTGAAACAACAACTTGTGCGTACAAACCATATTCCAGCACATAAATAATAAATTATTAATTAACATGGGATATAATTTTACTAAACGCGTTCTATCAATGTAGACGTCGGTGGATAAATGGTGTGGTCTGTCACCTCTTACCGGGTGGGTGAGGTTCACGTGTTTCCGAATTTTCGAAAAAATTATGTACCTACGTTATCCGACGCTCTTACGTGAAGGAAAAACATCGTGAGAAACCTCATGCACGCCTGCGAAGAGATTCGAAGGTTGTGCGTGAAGTCGTCCAATCCACATGGGCCCGCGGGACGACTAAGGCCTAATCACCGTATACGGGTAGGCTCGTCCCCTCGGTGGGGACGTTTAATGAGCTGATGATGTGCATGTTCTATGATCATGAGGGAATAAGGGAAAACATTAATTTGTCGTACTCTTTCTGTGACTTACTTATCGTTAGTCAGCATTTAAAATGTATAAGGATAGGTATTCATTGTTTAATTGATGTAACATTTAACAGGTGAAAATCAACTCATAATCAAATCATAGAAAAAAGCGAATTTGTGAATGGAGTAACAGAGTAGGTGAATGGTAATGAGACAAAAGGACTAACAATTTGTATTTTTAGTATTAGTGAAAAACTTCAACAAAATTTTAAGTGACTATCTATGTATAGCTTCTAATGTTTCGATTTTAGTTCATGACAAGGTATTGTTACTAACTATAATACGAATGTATCAGTTCGCGTCCGAGGACGACCGAACTTAACAGACACAGTAACAGGCAGCTGTCGCTAGGGACCAAACTTGGACGATTCCAACTTGTCACTATCTTATACAATCTTTGCACTAACACACCTGCCGCACATTGCTTTACTTTGATACCTTTTGAACGCGTATATAATGTGATAATAATAATCATTGTCAATTCACCCACAGGAATAATTCCAAATACAAAAATTCACAATATTTTTTATTGGAAAGTATCAAAAATTGCTACATATATCTTGGTCCCTTGATATCTTAATGAACCAGGTTTCACTGCCATGGTAAGGTGTATCACTAACCACCTGGTGAGCGCACTGACTGTCCCGTTCCATTAAGGCATATAAAACATAGTATGATCATCATCATCAGCCTATAACGGCCCACTGCAGGGCACAGGCCTTCCCTCACAGCCTCTTTTAGTGCCTCCGTGATTCAGCCTACAATGTCATAACCAAACTAGGAAAAAACCTAAAACGTACGCTTTACCCACCAGATCACTGAGGTCTCCACCGAGGGGCACGAGCCTACCCGTATAGGGTGATAAGGCCTTAGTCGTCCACCCGGGCCCAGTGCGGGTTGGACGACTTCACGCACAACCTTTGAATCTTTTTGCAGGCGTGCGCAGGTTTAAATAGTAATAACATAATGTAAATGAGTATAATTTGAACTAATACCACATTCGATCTCAGTAAAAGCTGCAAGATATGGAAGGAGTATCGAAGGTGCTAATAATAAATAGGGATAATAAAAGATAAATGAGTAATAAAAGGCGTTATTGCCTTCGAGCAAAAACAAATAACGTTATCGCGGCGGAGCGCTACGGAGAAGCGATTAGAGGCGGGCGCGGTGCGGATTACTAGGGATACAACACTAACAGCAAATACTCGGTTCCAATATAAGTATTTTTAGTATCGATACAAGAGAAGTAAATACTCGTTGAAGCACTCGTGCTACTCAAGGTAAATAATTAATTTTAGCATTGCATGAAGAAAGGCTTTAGAAGGCTTTCATTTCTCAGGTTATGTGTAGTTGGCAAGATTGTATTTGCCCGAAAAAAAAACAGCAAGCGCCGCCTCCGCCATATTTCTTTTGTCATTGTTTTCGATTGTTAATTCTTGGTCGTTGACGACTCATTTGGTGTAACGGTCTAGATGTCGGTCGGATATTGTACAAGGGTTGCAGGTTCGATCCCCGGGCACTACAAACATTTGTATCGATACTCGACAACTGATATACTATCGATAATAATATCGCTTCATCCCTTGGGTTATATCCTAGACCTAGATAAAGCGCGGAGAGAGGTCGGCGAGGGGAAGCAGGAGCTGCCACATTATTGACCGAGACATCAGTCATAGATAGAATTGTGAACTATTTCATATTTTAATTTACGAGTAGTATTTCTTTATTTAGTATTTTAGCCTATTTGTTAGTATGTTTTTTTTAATTATATATTTCATTTTGATTTTTTTTTAATTACAAAATGAACAGGGCGCTCACCTGATGGTACTATGATACGCCTGAACATAACAGAGCGGCATTGAAGGATACCAAAATCTGATAAACAATACCGCACTGCGCCCGACACCCGAGACAACAGATGTTAGGTCTCTTATACCCAGTTATTTCATACCCTCATCCTGAAATACAAAAGTGCATAGCACTCTTATTTGACGGGACGATATCTGGCACTGCGATGGTACCTACCTACAATTTGATGTTACTGTTGAAGTAAATTTTTCCTGTAAATATCATGTATAATAAAGCTTGTGTTAATCTGTTGGTTTAAGAAGTTCATTTATTAGAACAACCAACAACAACATACACTTAACAAATTATAATATTTTCACTTAGCAAATTAAGTGATGCATTGATGTCTATCCATTAATTATATAAACCAAACTTATAAATAAAAATTAAAGATACAAAGGAAGTAAGGAGATTCATCATCATCATCATTACAGCCCAATTATGTCCACTGCTGAACGAAGCCTCCCTAATGATTTCCACGCGGACCGATCCCTTGCAGTTGACATCCATCTGCTACCGCCACCTTAACCAGATCATCCGTCCATCTGGTTGGGGTCGGCTACGCTTCGCTTTCCGTTACGTGGACGCCACTCGAGAACCTTTCCGCCCCATCGGCCATCGGTTCTACGCACTATGTGCCCTGCCACTGCCACTTCAACTTGCAATCCTTGGGCTATGTCGGTCACCCTAGTTCTCCTACGGATATCATCGTTTCGGATTTTATCGCGTAGGGAGACACCTACATAGCCCTCTCCATAGCACGCTGAGACAACCTTGAGTCTATTCAAAAGGCCCTTAGTGAGCAACCACGTTTCGCTTCCGTATGTCATAACTGGCAACACACACTGGTCAAAGACCTTCGTCTTGAGACACTGAGGTATTTTGGACGAAAGATCTTCCTTAACTTCCCGAGACGCTGCCCATCCTAATTGGATTCGACGAGAAACCTCCTTCTCGAAGTTGGACCTACCCATTTGGACTACCTGTCCCAGGTACACATATTCGTCAACAACTTCGAGGACAAAACTTCCAACTGATATCGTATAGGTACGACATGGGCATTAGACATGACTTTCGTCTTGTCATGTTCATTTAAGACCCACCTGTTGAGAAGCTCCGTCTAGGGTTTCGAGCATAGTGCTTAAATCCTCCATGATTCTGCATGACTACATATATCGGCAATCGAAGTGAGTGATGAACTCGCATTAACGTTGATGCCAAGTCCTTTCCAATCGAGCAGCTTAAACATATTTCCAACGCAACTGTGAACAGTTTCGGAGATATAACGTCTCCCTGTCTCACTCCTCGGTGCAATTGGATAGATTGTGTAAGCTCTTCATGTACACGGACTGACATAGTAGCGCTCTCGTACAGACATCTCAACACTTCGATATAGCGAAAGTCAATATGGCACCGTTGGAGGGCCTGAAGCACGGCCCAAGTCTCGATCGAATCAAAGGCTTCTCATAGTCCACAAGCGCCAAGCATAATGGCCGGTTATACTCTCTAGTCTTCTGTATAACCTGCCGCAGCGTATGTATGTGGTCTATGGTGCTGAGCCTTTGCGGAACCCGGCTTGTTCGGGGGGCTGGAAATCATCAAACCTACGCGCGAGACGGTTCGTGATGACTCTGGAGAACAACTTGTAAATGTGGCTCAATAGCGTGATATATATAGCGTAAGGAGATTACCATTTGAAAACGTTTTTTATCAGACACACGTTTAAGTTTATGAGGAATATAATTTTATATTAATAATTAATCAATACTAACAACTAAAAACCTTAAAAATTAAATATTATAACTAAAATATAAAAAAAATAATAATAACTAAATAAAATAATTAAAAGAACCCCCTTTGGTAAAGTTCCGAAGACACTGGCAGCGTTACCCTTTGAATCGCTAAACTAATTCTTTGACCAAGGTAGCTGCCAGATCTTCGGTCTCCAGTAATGTCGACTAATCGTTTGGAAATTTCTTACGTTTAAGTAAGTTGCTCAATTTATATTTTATTGTTTAGGTTGCATTAATTTTTGAAAGCATATTTCCAGTATTTTTAACTCTTCACAGTTATATAGTTTCACTGCAAAATACTGTTAAACATTAAAATATATATTAATAGTCACTTTTTTTTTTGGTGCAATAGCATAAATTTTTATATTAATACTGTTTAAGAGGTCAAATAAAGTCTAGCTAAACAAGTCGTAGCAAACATTGTCCATTCGTAGCGAGCTACGAGTTACGAATTGACGATAATTATACAGGTCCTAGACCTACTCGTACACGGGCACCAGCCTCCTCCACGAATGACTAAAGAATCCCAACAATTTTTTTTGTGTATGATGTCGTTTGCGGTGAGAAATAAATTATTTTTTATTTATACCAACTGGCTGCTTTGGACTCGATTGAGAGACGAGCTGAGCGGCTCATTGGCGACCCTACGCTAAGCTGCAAAGCCTCGAGCATCGTCGTAGAGTGGCAGTTTGTTACAGGTTACATTTCAGTGAGTGTGCGATGGAATTACACGAGTTAATTCCACCAGCAACTTTTCACCATCGGGTTACAAGACGCGGGCAAGCATTTCATCCTTACGTTAATGTCAACCATTCCATTTATCCGCACAGCGCGCTTTGGTACCTCGTTCCCAATGCGCACCGCAAAGGAATGGCATTCTTTGCCTCCTTATGTGTTCCCCGATTTTTACAACCTGGCCGTCCCGAAGGCATTTTCTGATCAGGCTTTATCTAGGCAGGCATGATCCATCCTAGGCCGCATCATCACTTACCATCAGGTGAGATGACTGTCAAATGTCTGCCTATAGAGGATAAAAAAGGGTAGAAGTGGCGACAATGGTCACTCTGCCGTCACCACACGACACAATTTTATACTAAAAACTTTCCTCAACCCAAATTTCTATAAATACTTCGATATGGACACCAACTACATTTAGAAATCTTGATATCGGCCGTAGTCTAAATTAAGTCGGGGTTTCCCAAAACGAATTCGTTTGAATATTCCTGAAGCACGGCGCCGACGGACGCCGCGCGATGAAATATTTAAAGTGCACGCCACGCGCCGCCATTACTCACTATTAATTACATATCCACATATAAAATATCGATTAATGTACTACGAGTCTTTGTAATAAGTAAACTCACTGTGATATTAGAATATTGTCATATGTAATGGTACCTGTAATAACATATGTACGTAAATGCAAATACGAAATAAATAAAATATATAGGAAGCTCGAACGTACGCGCGTACTCGTAAACAATCATCTATTGTTTGTTGTGATTTTCCTCCCGTGCTAAAGCGTGCAAATTAGTATGTACTTCATCTGAGTCGAACAACTTATTGGTTGTATTTTTATACGCAGTTTTGAGAGTTGATGAAGTCAATAGCGGTTTCAAAGTATTGGAGGAAGCATTTGGCGCGGCGGGGGAAATTTCCGAACACAAAGCAAATCGGTAGTGTCATGGCAAACAAAGTTCGGCGTAATGCGATTTGGAATGACCAACTTTTTTAGATCAAGAATGTCATGAACTTTTTCTGCTTGAGTTATATTATTAATTAAATGAGTTCTATTTTTTGTTCATTAGAGATTTTTCGTCGGTCGGGAGCGTCGGTGGCTCAATGGTGTGGACTGTCGCCTTCCTGAGGTTCAAATCCCGACACGTGCCAATGTGTTTTAGAATTTTCAAAAATATATGTACGTTATCCGACGCTCTTACGGTGAAGGAAAACATCGTGAGGAAAGCTTCATGCACGCCTGCGAAGAGATTCGAAGATTGTGTGTGAAGTCGTCCAATCCGCACTGGCCCCGCGTGGACGACTAAGGCCTAATCACCCTATACGGGTAGGCTCGTGCCCCTCGGTGGGGACGTTTAATGAGCTGATGATGATGATGAGATTTTTCATATGTGTTATATATATATTATGTCAACTCGGAAAGTGTGAACATTACCTACGTAAAATACATAAATAAGAAATATAAATATCAACTGACATTCACACAGCGCCATCTAACCCCAAGTTAAGCGTGAAGTCTGTAGTATCATGAGATGCATGGCGACATATCGCGAGAGACCATACCACAAACGCTTCCCCACCATCTTGTTCGACGACCCATTTGGTGTTGCGGTTGAGACGTCGACTGCAACACCAAGGGTTCCGGGTTCGATCCCTTGGCAGTACAAACATTTGTGTGCATGAACATATCTGTTTTGTAATGGTCTGGTGTTCTCCATGTATAATATGCATGTATTTACAAAAAAAATATATATAAGTATGTTTATCCATTGTTTAGAACCCATAATACAGGACTCACGCTTAACTTGGGAATGTAAGTGAATATTTTATTTATTTAACGCTGACCGAGACATATCCACGACCACTCTGACAACAGTTTCACCATTGAGATGAAGAAAAAATAAATATCCTTAAAATGGCCATTATGACGAGCTAGTTAATATTCAAATCGCGGATGACGCACCGTCAGGGCCTCGAGCCCTTCTTCATTAGAACTATTCTCGAGGAGATTCACAAAGAATGATAATGTCGTAATCGGATTATAAGGGAACAACGCAAAGACGCCATTTATTGAACTTTAGTGGAATTTCAAGCAGGCTGAAGTAAGGGTATAAAAAGTTAATAAAAGCACATTTGCAATGGTTATATAATATTTAAAATAAATGACAAATAGAAAAGGGGGCAATATATTCTATGTATGCATTTAGAAAATGCTTAGATCTGGCCCCAAGATGGCGCTGTGTGAATGTCATTGCAAGTATATATTTATTTATATTGTTCTAACCTAATAAGGCTCCCAATAAGGCGTTTGTACGTTGGTTCAAAAATATAGCTATTTCTCTATGTAGAAATATTGCAAACATATGTGGAGACACAGATGCAGGTAATTTTGATTTGCAGTAAGATGCATGATGAAACTAGACGCAAAACGTTTCGCCCAGATACTCGTACGGAAATATCAGGATCCTATACCAACCAATTTATTTTAAAAACTTGACTTTCGAATTGGAAAATTACGCTATGGGATTAGTCAGAACAAACTTACTGTTACCAATAACTACTTCCTTTGAACATTCGGCTGAATTACAACTGGATAAATTCAAGGACCATGGCATGATATTGGCTCGTCCACAGCTACATTATTACCTAAATTTTTAATTGATTCAAACAATTCAATTAAACAGTTCGCATGCCGCCAAGCCACGAGAATCGTAAGTAAGATGTATGTGCGAATACTTTTTGGAATATAAGATTTTCAATTTTACGCCATCTTTATTCATATCGAAGATAATTTTATCGTAATATTGCTATCATACAAAACCACGCTTACTCTAACTCGATCATGTTTGCAGAAAAAAGCTGCTAGTACTACGTTACAGAACTCGTGGAGCAGTCCCGCAGAAGTCTCCGCCCACTATTGTAGACCTATATACAGGCTCATCGCCAGCACCCAGAGGGTCGCCATTCACTGGACGTGAAGTGAGAGGAACGGAGAGTAATACCGTCAGGGCGGGCGGAGGTCGGCGGCGCTGCGACGGTAAACAAACTCAAGAGATAACAATAATCTACGGTGGTTAGTAATTATCCTTGTTGCTACGCTCTTGTATTTTCCACAGCTATAGTCAATTTGAGGAAGGCTGTCGCTTATTTACTCGGAATCCTGTATCAACAGTGATTCCGTGACATGAAGATGTTGAAGTAATAAAGTACCATGTTGCACCACTGCAGCGGATTGGGTACAGCCAATGATGTAACAAGTATGAATTGTGCTATGCTCACAAAACAATGGGAAAAAGTGTCACATATGTCGAATTTTCCTAAAAAAAGAGTACAAACTGTACTCTCTTCGGGGGATCGTTTTTGAGGCACGGATGGCGTATCTACCTTTATATATACAGAATATCATTGGGTACAGTTGCATTCGCAGCATTTAAATATTTATGAATCTTAATTTTATGGGTAACATTTTACTAAAATAGTGGGATTTTTTGGATTACAAGTAAATGCCTACGGACCTTGTCTGAAACAAATATATGTAAGTTGATTTGAATTAGTCCCGGTGCGATGAGTAAACTGACAATAATTTCACTCTCTACATGAAAGCTAAAACACAGCTATGCCTTACAAAGGAAAACAGATGATCTTATCTTAGCACTGTTCTCCTAAGGTATACTCACCAGCTGAAACGATGATGACGACACATAATCACATAATATGTACCTGGTCCGATATATTTTTTTAACGAAATGCGTCGACTGCCGGCCACAACCTTTACAGTTAGAAGTCTTCTCGGCTTATCGTCGAAATTGTAGTTGGACGGATTTATTAGATAATTCCCACGGGGACATCGGATGAAAACCCTCTTAGACTTACTTGACGGAATTTGATTTGCGGGAAAGAAACTTAAGAGTATAAATTACTCTGAAAACATTATAAATTGGAAGGAACCCGAGGAAGTCCAGGCTTAACTTCAATGTACCTCCGTTTTCCTATTCCTATATAAATTGATTTTTTATAAAAGTGAAATCTTTTATAAAATGAACTAAAAAGTAAGTTGTGATTAAATTTATGTTAAAGTACATAATTACCACTTATTTCTTTAAATCCTATCTTTACGCATTGTCTAAAAACCATTTTATTGCTGAAACTTCAGAAGTACTACTGGACCTTTTATTTTGATTGATTTGATTACTAAATTATGGGGATTCAAGTACTTAACGAGCCTACTACGAGTTTTCCTTTGTAGGTAAAACTAACTGCAATATAATAATGTGCAAGTTAAGAATAAAATCACAAATAGATAGTAATTATGTCGTTCCTTCGACACAATGTGTATGATTTGTTCCAATCGAGGAGATTTCTGTGCCCCAATTTGTCTTGTTTGTGGCAAAACTCGTATGTCATGATTAATCCCCATTTCCCGACATTGCCTCGGCCTAAATTTACAGCTTTACAAACTTAATTACTGAAGCACACGCGACATTACAAATTAACTCACCAGTTCAATATAATTCTTATGCATAGATAGAGATAGTGTAAGTTATCGATCAAACGTAAGAAACTACTGAAATGAGAATCTTGTGGCGAGCCGAACACAATGGGATCGACAACTTCGGCCAGACGCTGGCTTTACATAAACGTCAGAGGCTGTAATGCAGTTTGAAATCTCTGACATGAGGTTGGTGTGATTGTTCATGAATCTGACTTTAGCACTAGGATCAGAAGATTTTCATCATCATCAACGTCCTAAAACAGGGACAAGACTTCTGAAACAGCATACTATTGATGGTTTGGGTCGTAACTACTATCCAAACCGTTTGAGGTGTCTTTCGAAACACATGAAATTATATTATCGGTCACCTATGCTACTTCGACCATTGTGATAGTTGCTTGATATGTGAGATTGTAACGATCAGTTTATACGTAAGAGTTCTGACGACCCATTTGGTGGAATGGTTGAGACATCGGCTAATACACCAAGGGTTCCGGGTTCGATCCCCGGGCCAGCACAAACTTGTGATGCATGAGCATGTTTGTAATGGTCTGGGTGTTTTCTATGTAAAATATGTGTGTATTTACAAGAAAAAGCAGTATATAAGTAAGTTCATCAGTTGTTTAGTCCCTAATTACATGCTCTTCGCTTAATATGGAGCTAGATGGCGCTGTGTGAATGTCTGTGAATATTTATTTTATTTAAGAGTAATAACCGCTACGTGTTCGAGTCCTTCAAAAAGACTTTTTTGAAATATGTATCTTAATCACTTGGTAGGGTACTCAATATAAAGTAACACAGAGCCGCCACGTGAGCGAGGTACGTGCGACGCCCGGGCCTCTCATTCCCGCCTTCAAATCGATAAACAAGTATCGAATGTACCGGAGCTGATTCTATTACCGCCAAAGCCCTTCTTGCTTTATGAAAAAAGTTCGCCTTGAGCCTGATATCCCAGTAAAGGTAATGCCGACTTTAATAAGTCTGTAATCCCTAAACGAGGATATCCCAGTGTAATTGCTAACTTGTTTTTCCCTTCATTTATTGATTGATTCATATTTATGTATTTTATTTGCAACAGTGGTATGTATTATGTCATACATATTTAAAGTAGATGTTGCCACACATTTACCTTTTCAAGGCATAAATGATATTGGAGACAATGTAACATCTAGGATCCTTTGACCGGTTTTTTTTACTTCTGATCGGTAAGAAACTGTTGAATATACTAGGCACATGTGAAAATAATAATACTTATACCATTGGTAATAAACTACTTTACGGGAGAATTAAGCAAGATTAAGCACCACCTTGGTGGTAGACTCGATACTGAGTCGTCTAGGTAGGTATCGTCCCGTGAAATAAGAGTGCTATGCACTTATGTGGTTCGGGATGAGGGCACTAAAGCAAGTAAAATTACCGGGTATAAGAGACCTAACATCGTGCGACCTAACATCGTGCGGCATTGATGTAGAACAATAACTGTTTATCAGTTGATGGTCTCCTTCAATGCGGCTCTGTCATAGTCTTACCATCAGGCGAGCGACCTGACGGTCCTGTTCTCTTCGTAACATTAAACCCGCTCCTAATGTAGGTTATATTTTAGGACATGAATACATATATTATTTACTAGCTTTTTGCCCGCGGCTTCGCCCGCGTTAAATTCGGGATGACAAAATTATTCTGTTTTCGTTACCAGGAAAGTGGAGCCATCCACTTGCTAACGAAACAGAATAATTTTCAACACTGCAACACTGCTTTTTCTTATTCTTATTTAAGGCTTTAAGGGCCGGTTTGCAAAAACTTCAATATGCAAGATTTATTGTTCATGACAAATAGCCATCATACTTATTTTTAGCTTTCTACCTTGTAAACTGTTAAAAACTTGTAAAGAAAATTATGTATACATATTTAATACTATACATAGGTGTACGGGTAAGGTACACCTTTTAATGATAGTTGATAGAAATGATAGAATTTGATAGAGAAAATAAATTGATATATTGATAATTAAACTTATGATATAAAATGATATGGTAATGAGTTCGTGCGCGATGCGGATCGGTGACGTACTGCCTTTGATATGACCTAAATTATTGCACGTGGCGTAAAATGCTTATAGGCCAAAACTGTACGAGTGAGCTCGTACATGTTCCCGGGCCTGAAATGGGAGGCGGGATAAGATATATGAAAAAATGAATGACATGGGACAAGGTGATAAACAATAATTAACTTATGCTATTAACAGGGTGATCAGCAAACAATTTTTATTTAAATTGAAAACTGTCTTTTAAAAGTCGGAGACGTAGAACGGTCTTTTTTGTTGGACTCACTAGCACTAGACTTTACACTACACTCACTCACTACACCACACTGTACTGCAGAAGGGCTGGCAGGACCAGCCGAGATAACAGCCAGGGGCAGCGGCGACGGCGGCGACAGCGCGGACTCCCGCGCCCTCCTCCGAGACAGACGACGCCACGCGACCACCGCGGCCACGATGCTCGCGGCGCCCATTAGTAGATAGATAGCAACGTAGTGATGCACGTCGTGATAGGAGATGCTATCTACTAATACATTTTTGCTTGCACTTGATTTCATACTTCTTAGTTTTTGATCTATGTCTTCGAAATCCTTTTGGTAATTGGTTATCAAAGATGGTTCTTTTGATGGTTCTGTATGCGAAATAGGTACTGATACGTTCAATATATGATTTATTGGTGGAATATCAATTTGAAGAATATCTGCACTCTCCTTTATAACGTTTGATAGCTTGTTTTGGGTGTAAATCGTGATTGTATTTGATTTGATTATACAACCATTACTTAATGTAATTATACCTACGCCGTTAAACTTATCAGCTGTAACATGATCTTCACATATGATCCGAACATTACATTGATTGCAGCAGAAAAATAAATAAGTATTTATTTGATGAAGTTCTATCCATTTATCGTGACACAACTCAGAATTTGTCTTACATTTTTCGGATGTTTGATCTCTCATACATAAATTTTCCTCTGTTTTCATCTCGTATACAGGTTGCTTGAAAGGGCATATAAGTATGTCTTTACTGTATGCACTACATGCCTCAATGTCGGTATGTGTTACGGCTACAAATGTATCTTTGTGAATATTTACTGCTATGTAATCTGATGTCGGCGTTATGGTTATGATATTATTATGTACTTGTTGTGGATGGGGATCAATTTGTAAATATCGTAGTTGTCCCGACTCACCAAGGGAATATTTACCTCAAAGATGATAAACGTTCTCAGAGCTCTGGCTTTACCGTAAGTATATGATATATTTTTGATAAATCTGTTTGTATATTATTGATAGGTAATGTCAAATCCTTTGATAATAAACTTGATATTCTACTAATTTCAGTAAGAAGCTGCTCCGGCGTTAGTATGTGAAAATTGAATTTTCCATGATAAATATCAGTGATTGAATCTATAAGGAATTCTTGAATATTCCGTAAATTATATATGATATTGTTAGCAATGACGGATGATGTTATGAAGTCGTTAGAGTTTTCAAAGTGTTCAATTTCGGCTTTTTGCACTTTCAGTGATTCTTCCAATTTATTTAAATGAGAGTTAAGACCCTTATGCTGTTTATCAAACGATTCTTTATTCTCTTGATTAAGTTGAATTCAGCTTCCACTACCGATGTTTGGTTTTTCCATAAATTTGCTAAATGTTTTTGATTAGTTCTAAGGATATTTATGTCCTTTTCATATTGTTGTGCAAAATTATCGTCAAGCACTCCAAATAGTGTATGCGCAATGTTTCCGATACCATTGATAAGGCCGCGCCGCCGACGCGTGCGCTCGCGCCCTGGGAGTTGCTGACCGAGCATAATGCTATTGTAATGCTCGAGCTCGGTGAACCCGTGATGTAATTGGAGCAGCATAATATTGCACTGTGATATCTTTATATTGTCGGCCTTTAAACATATGTTTTCAAGGTAAGTTATGTATTTTCCTAGTAACTTAGTTCCGTGCCAGTATGGTTCCATGTCGTAATATACAACTAGTTTCCATTGATCTCTTTCAATGCGTAAGTTTGAGATTTTATCAAAATAAAAACCTTGAGTGGTATTTAGGCTTGATGTTTTATACTCACATTTTACAGGTGAGCTGCATGATAAAAATAAGGTAAATATGATTAGGAAATAATTAAGTAAATTAAAATTTCTTGGATTTGGACGGTATGGAGGCTTTATTTCTACTGTCGTAGCGGCGGCGTTGATATTGTTTTGCTTAGAATTTTCGTCGTACTTTTGCTGAGTTTCTTGATCACGGGAGACTGGTAATTTAGATATTTTTGAAATCGGTCTTTTGATGATGCCGTTTTTTGTTTTGATTGTGACGACTCGAACGTAGCCGTCGTTTCCTGGGTGTAGGCCGATGATTCGTCCTAAAGGCCATTTCCCAGGGGGAAGATTGATATCCTGGATGATAACAATATCGTCTATTTTTAAGTTTTCTTTAGGTTGGCGCCATTTGCAGCGGGATGATAACTGACATAGGTATTCAGATCTCCATCTTTTCCATATATCGTTAAATATCTTTTGAGTCAACTGCCATCTTGTCCTCAAATCTCTCTCGGTCTCGATGATGGTAAGTGTTGGTCCGCTTGATAAGAAATGTGATGGTGTAAGATAATCAAGGTTGTCAGGATCTTCAGTCAGAGAGCATAAAGGCCTGGAGTTTAAACAGGCCTCTATTTGGGCCAAGAGAGTTGAATATTCTTCATACGTTAGATTCTGTTCCCCTATAACTCTTTTGATATGATGTTTTAAACTTTTTACGGCTGCTTCCCATAGACCCCCGGCCGTGGGCCAGGACGGGGCGTTGAAGTGCCATTTGATTTCCATATCTGTAATGACAGTGAAAAAATCGTTGTCTAATGTGTCCTGTAAATTGATATATTCATTGTTGAGAATTCTGCTAGCACCGACAAAGTTTGTTCCATTGTCGCTGTAGATGTTTCGAGGAGCGCCTCTTCTTGCCGCCATTCTTCGCAGGGCTGCCAAAAATGCTGATGAACTTAAATCTGAAACTAATTCCACATGCACGGCTTTGGTCACCATGCACACGAAGACGGCGATGTACCCCTTTGTTGTCTTTATTCCTCGGCCCTTGTTTGCCTTAATATTCACGAATCCAGTAAAATCCACTCCACAGTTTAAGAAGGGTCTACTGGGTGTTATGCGTGCTGTTGGTAAATCACCCATTAGTTGATCATGTTTTACTGGGTCTTGTCTTTTGCATGTTACACATTGGCGTAGGCGCTTCTTGATTGCTCGATTGCCACCTATGAGCCAATACTTCTGCCTGATAAATGATGCGGTCAAACGAGTACCTCCATGTAAACAGAGTCTGTGATACAAATCGATTAGAAGTTCTGATAAGCGCGAATTTTTAGGTATGATAATTGGGTGTTTCATGTCATGGCTTATGCTTGTTTTTCTGAGACGTCCTCCGACTCTCAAAAGTCCCTCCTTATCTAAAAATGGATTTAATTGATGAATTTGGCTTTTCGGATGAACCGTTTTTCCTTCTCTCAGGCAATCAATTTCTTTTGAAAACTCTAGTAACTGAAAATGCATAATAATAATAAATCTCGCTCTTTCTAACTCCGATAGTGATAAATAATCTTTTTTATTTTCTTTTAAACTCAACCTTAACATCCATGATAATATTCTAATGATTTTGCTAATGGTACTGTATTTTAATGATAACTGATATATGATACTGTTGTTTATGTTTTCTTCTGTTACGACGTTTACTTGACTAGGCTTTCTTACTTCTAAATCAGTTTCAAATACTAATGGTTTTTCCTCTAATCCATCATAATCTTTCAACCATGTTGGTCCATTTCTCCATAGTGAATGATCTTTCAACTGTGATGCTGTTAACCCACGACTAGCGCAATCCGCCGGGTTTTCCTCGGATTTTACGTAACGCCAGCATTCGCGCGGTATGATGCTGATAATCTCCGTTGTACGGTTAGCAACAAAAGTCTTCCACCGTGTTGGATCTCCATTGAGCCATCCTAAAACTATCATTGAGTCACACCATCCGAATTGCTTGATTTTATAATTTTTTAAACATTCAATAACTTTAGCCATTAATTTTGATAATAGTAGTGCTCCACTCAACTCCAATTTGGGTAGTGTCAGCTTGGTGCTAGTTGGTACTAATCTTGATTTTCCCACTAACAATGATATAATAATATTTTCACCTCTTTTTATTTTACAGTAAATTACGCAGGCATACGCTTTGTTAGAAGAATCACAAAAGCCGTGTAATTCGATAACGTCATTTTCTCGTAACCCTATCCATCGCGGTATTTCTATTTGATTGATATTTATTATGTCATTTTTTACTTTATCCCATTCGGAATGAATATTTTTGGGTAATTGCTCATCCCAATTGGTATTAGACAGCCACACTTCTTGGAAAATGATTTTTAATTTTGTGGAAAGTGGTGACAACCAACCGAGTGGGTCAAATAATTTTGATATTTTTGATAGTAGAGATCGTTTCGTTTCAGGTTCTTTAGAAATATCGATTTTTGATTCAAATAGAAAAACATCTCTGCGGGGATCCCATTTTAACCCAAGTGTTTTACTTTGTTCCGCTCCTTTAAAGTCGAAGCTTTCTTGATTTGATGATGTTTGATAAGATTCTGATATCTCTGATACATTTGATTTCCATTTCCTCAAGTTAAAACCACCTGATGATAGAAGTTTGATGAGATCGTCTTGAAGCTGCTTTGCTGATTCTACGCTGTGGGCCCCGTGGACGAGGTCATCCATGTAAAAAGATTGTTCTAAGATATCGGGGGCTGAACTATTTTTGAAATTTGATCGTTCGTCGGACGCCAGTTGTTTTAAGGTCATCATGGCGAGGTATGGCGCTGCTTTGGTGCCATATGTTACAGTCGTTAGTTGATATTCTTTGATAGGTTCATTGATAGAATTGCGCCAAATGATTTTTTGATAACATTGATCTTGTTCGTTTATCCAGATTTGCCTAAACATTTTCTCTAAATCTGCCGTAAATCCGTATTGATACTGCCTCCATTTGATGATTAGAGACTGCAGGTCCTGTTGGAGATTTGGGTCCAGCTTCCATGGCGTCATTAAGACTGTACCCGGAGGATGTTTTTGCAGATCCATTAAAAACCACTCTAAATTTGGTGCTGGTGGACTCAGTCCTTTCTATACTGTGATGAGTCAGATAGCAGTCGGTGCGTACTATCGCACCAGTTGAAAGTTTCATATGACCTAAAGCTTCGTATTCGTTTATGAATGTTGTATATTCCTTATGCATGTTTTCATTGCGACTGAACTTTCGCTCTAATGATCTAAATTGTGCAACAGCTTTACTTTTAGAATCGCCAAGTTTTTGAACAATATCTGATTTAAGTGGTAATCTGACCTCATACCGACCATCATCTCGCCGAACAGTAGTGTTTTTGTAATACTGCAAGCATTGTTGATTTTGTTCTGATAAGGAGGGTTCATCGGAGATATCTTCGATTTCCCAGAAATTTTTGATATCGTCTAATTGATTGATAATAACGTTGCATTGGATTGTTTTTACGTTACCGCTAAGTATCCATCCTAAACGCGTATGTTGCGCTAGGGGTGATCCATTATTTACTTTGTAAATGCCATCTAATAAAATGAGCGAGTAAATATCAGCTCCCAGTAATAAGTCGACAGGGCGACTTATGTTAAAATCGGGATCTGCTAGGGTCATGTCATTTGGATAAGACCATGTTGTCTTAGTGAATGATTGGCTCGGAAGATTTTTAATTAAATTTTTCATTATTAGAACGTCAGTTTCAAACTCAAATTCACTGTTATTTGACATACACTTTATATGTATCATTCCTTTACAGTTACTTTCATTTACTCCGATTCCAGAGATAACTCCATGACATTTGCGACGAGGCAACCCTAATAACATTGCCCCATTTTCGCTTAAAAGAGATGCTTGAGAACCTTGATCCAAGATCGCCCTTAGGTGGATGTATGACCCGTTTGCTGATTGTACTTTAATTATTGCTGTTGCTAAAAGTATCTCTGGGATCTCGTGTTGCAGTGACACGTGAGAATTGCTGCGAACTGTTTGAGAAGGCTCTGGTGCTGGAGTGCGACTATATGATTTAGAGGCCACGGCACCAGGCGGTTTCTCTTGAGCAAAAGCCTCATGAAGCAGGGTGTTGTGAGCCTGATTGCAATCACGACATCTAGAATCTGATACACATGCTTTACCGTAATGGCAATAGAGACAATTTTGGCAGATATTATATTTAGTAATAGTTTTGCGTTTTAAAAATGCATTCATTTCTAGAAATTGTTTGCAGTGAAAAACTCCGTGATCATCGCTTTTACAAATAGGGCATTTATAATATTTCGTCGTGTAGACGTTCCTATTATTGCTGAATGGTTGCGAAATGTTCCGGCCTTGCAGCGGAAACGATTGCTTAACGTTGTAATTGTTGTTTATTGGTTTATGATATTTGAAATTCGACGATGCAAAATTATAATGATTTGACGATGGTTGATAATTAGGGTTCCGTATTATATTTTTATTGGGTTGTTCTGACTTGCGTTTTGATGATTCCATAGTGGTAAATTTATTTTCAAGGAATGATAAAAATCTGATATTTTGGGTACTTCTCTCGGCTGTTTGAGTGAAGCCATATATTCGCTATGAGTTTCTGGGTTCAATTTTTGACATAAGATGTAAATAATAAGTGGATCCCATGAATCCACATCGATACCTAAGTTTTTGATCGCGTTTATTGTTTCACGTGTTGTATCGTGTATACGTTTAAGATGATTTATAGATGGGTATTGCGAAACTGGAATACTGAATAAAATATCAAAATGTGAATTAAGAATTAATTTCTTATTATCATACCTATGGGTCAGTATGTCCCAGCAAATGGCATAATTATCGGAGGATATTGATAGGTGTTGAATCAGACGTTCAGCTTCACCTTTTAATTTTGATTTCAGAAACTGCATGCGTTGCGCGCTTGAGAGAGTTGGGTTATTGTGGATTGTTTCCACGAAGAGATCCTTGAAGGAGGTCCACTGATGATAACTGCCGCTAAATGATGGTAACTCTATATGCGGCGTTGATTGCTCACGATGAGATACGCTCCA
Source organism: Leucinodes orbonalis (assembly GCA_019425675.1). Lineage (NCBI taxonomy): Eukaryota > Metazoa > Arthropoda > Insecta > Lepidoptera > Crambidae > Leucinodes > Leucinodes orbonalis. The sequence goes on from PQWD01005711.1 coordinate 29,531, forward strand.
CATCTTTTTATTAATAGCTTTAATAACTTCATTGTATTTACTTTCAAACTTGTAATACAAAGCCTCGTAGTCAGGATCCCTGCCGCCTAATTCGCAGTCCAACTCCCAATGCAACGAATCTATCGCCGACCAGCGAGTTTGGACTACACGTAACAAATGATCAAACTCCCATTTATCAGTTATACTCTCCAAATTGATATTACAAATCGTATGCTCAAACGCCTTGAAATGGCTGTTTTGTTTTCTTAGCATTTCGTCTGTTTTGCTATTCATCCCTTGTGATCGGGAAGAAGTGCCAGGCTCTGCAGGTTGATAAGAGCTCGGCAGGCCCATGGGTGTAGCTGGCTTGAGCAGAGGGGTGGAAGGCCTGCTGCTATCATCCCTCGCTAGATAATTTTGTATGGTGGCTCTTATGTTGGAGTACCTATCCCTTATTATTTCAAATCGATTGGAAATAAAATATTGGTGAGATTTATCCCCAAACCCACACAGCTTGATGTGATTATTTTGATATTCACTCCAGTAAGTATCTAAAGTATCAATTCTTTGTTTAATATAAGTACTAGTTTTTCGCTCAGAACCATCTTTTTTAAAGTTTGTGAACACTTGTTCTATAGCAGAGGCAAGCTGTTCTTGAGTCTGAAGAAAATCTTCCATGCTGGTCATCTTGATATAATGTAGTTAGGAAAAATAAATGATACGCCTTACTTGATAATGATACTGCTGCGACCGCGGTAGCTGTAACTCACGATCCCAATGTTCCTCTTCGCTCTTCCTTGATAATGCTTCCGATAACTTCAGCGTCAGTTCACCTCACAAGTAACACAGAGTCACGTTTTTGGTTGTCCACGTTTTTCACTGAATCACTCGCGAGGCCCTTTCGAAGGACCAAAAAGATGTACGGGTAAGGTACACCTTTTAATGATAGTTGATAGAAATGATAGAATTTGATAGAGAAAATAAATTGATATATTGATAATTAAACTTATGATATAAAATGATATGGTAATGAGTTCGTGCGCGATGCGGATCGGTGACGTACTGCCTTTGATCTGACCTAAATTATATGCACGTGGTAAAATGCTTATAGGCCAAAACTGTACGAGTGAGCTCGTACAATAGGAATCCCCGCCCAAGTTTAAAAGTTTTGGAGTCCATTTCCAAAACGGATCCCCTTCCTCCCCCCCTCCCCCCAATTTAAAAGGTTTTGGAGTTATTTGTGGATATACATATATATATATATATACATAGGCTTCCCCCTTCTATTTACAAAAAAAAACATATAATATATATAACCTATTATCAATCAATCAATCAATCAATCGTTTATTGCTTTTCCACAATGTTTAGAAGGTGACAATTTGTTATATAGGTACATTATGGACCCTGTCGGGCACAGCAACTTAGGAGAGAGGAGCGGCATTTAACACTCTTATGTATTTCATACTATATTCTATAATCTTACTATGTATTTAATACTATACTACTAGTTTTATCAATTTAATTTTATAATGTCAATGTCAGTGTTATTAATGTTAGTGTATCTTAATATAAATTATTTTGTTTTTAATTATAGTTAAATTTCATGTACACTTGATTTTCATTCTGTAAATCAATTTGATTATTATAATCATATGTATTTCTTGGAATAGTATTTACTGTTATAATATTATTGTAATCTTTAGTATATCTTGTCATTTAAATATTCCTGTACAGTATAGTAACATTTCGATATAAGGAATTCTTTTAATTGTTTGCAAAATACATTTTCATTTGTTAGTCTTTTAGCGCAGTTGGCAGTTATTATATATCTTTACTCCCATAACAGATGGACTCTTTGAGTGTAATGATAATTTTGAATTTGGCAGCATTAGTCTAGTGTTTGTTTTATGACGTAATATGTACCTTGATGGAAGGTCCTGTCTATTAGTAAAATATTCCGGATATTTTTTAACAAACTTACACATTTCCAAAATGTACATACATGGAATGGTTAGAATTCTTCTACTTTGAAAAATAGGCTTACAACTGTCTATCTGTGGTATGTTTGCAACGATACGCAGAAGCTTTTTTTGTTGTATAAGTAGAGTCTGCGCATCTGTACTATTCCCCATAAAATGATTCCATAGTTTAGCCATGCATGTGCATATGCGTAGTAAGTTTATAGCTTTTTTTCATCAGTACATTTCTTTATTTCCCTAAGGCCATATGAAAATCTAGATAATTTTAAATTTAAATTATTTATATGAGGTTTCCATGTCATATTGGTGTCTATAGTTAGTCCAAGTAGAATGTTCATTTACTGATGCCATAGCTATCCCGCAATAAGTTAAGTCAATATTTAATGGTTCCTTTTGGAAGGGATGGAAAGTCATTAGTTTGGTTTTATTAACATTAATTTCCAAATTATGATTATCCAACCAATTAGTAATTTTCTCTAGTATTAATTTGATTTTTTCTTGTAATTGAATGTTATTTTGACATGAAGTAAGTACCGAAACGTCATCTGCAAATAAAACACAATGATCATTTATTACTTTTGGTAAATCATTGATGTAAATTAAAAAGAGAAGGCACCCAATTACACTTCCTTGTGGTATTGATGCGTTCACATTTACCATCCGACCTTATATTTCTAATTTGCGATGTTTTTTTGTCATAGTACTCAATTTCAACAAACTGCTCTCTATCTTTGAGATAAGAGGCAATCCATTTATGACTTTGACCACGAATCCCTATATTATATAGTTTATCCAGTAATATATCGTGTCTAACTCGATCATAAGCTTTCGACATATCCAATAAAATACCGACCGCATATAATTTATTGTTTATGTTGTTATATACTTCTTGCATAAATTTATAAACTGCCAAAACTGTAGAACGTTTCTTTCTAAAACCATTTTGTCCATTATCAAAAATAGCATATTTTTCGCAATAATTATAAATACGCTCGCACATTACTTTTTCGAAGATTTTTGAAACTGTGGGCAAGAGGGCAATGGGCCGATAGTTATTTAAGTTATGCTTATCGCCTTTTTTAAAACTGGTTTTATCAAAGTCTTTTTTAATTCATCAGGAAATTTACCCTCGTCAAAAGACATATTTATTAATAATGTTAGCGGCTGAGCTAATTCATCTGCACATTTTTTTATTAATGACGGTGGTAACTCATCTATACCGCAGCTATTTTTATTTTTTAGGTTTTTAATACATTTATGAATTTCTTTATAGCTTACAGGACTAAGGTACATTGAATTTGTGGTATGACTTTTTATAGGAGCTGGATATGTACAATTGTGCTTGTTATTTAAGTTACCCATCGATGCAAAATACTTGTTAAATAGACCGCAGATTTTGTCAGGTTCAGTGATTGTTTCATTATTTACCTTTAACTATTTGACATTTTTTGTGTCGAGATCACTCACCCTTCAATTTGTTACTCACACCTAATAATAATGGTAGGTACTCTAATATGAAAGTTTAGTCTACTAAATAAGCGAGTAGGTTCTAAGTTTAAATCAATAACAAGCAATCCGCACTAAACAAACTAACATTTTCCAATTAAGAATTTCGCAAACTGCAAGCTGCCCTTTAAATCAGAAACAATAGTCGGTGATTACAAACTTGTATACTCGTGTCACATACGAAAGCGCGGAGGGCGCGAACACACTTGTAATTAACGCTCGCTACACACAAAAACCCAGTTCACTATCCGGAACTTTTTTTATAATACATTCGCACAGCACTAGATGGCCATCGAGATAGCTAGCAACAAATACATTTGCTTGTAACATGGGTACTAAAAACGTTAAACATACTGTTAGCGCTGGGGTTCAGATAAATTATTGCCAAACACGAAGAATAACACGGTGTAACACGCTTTATTAATTAAACCAATATTAAATACACACAACACTAATTACACTTACACTCGACTAATTAATCAATTAACGCACGCACTAAAATCCGTAATTAACACTGCACACTATAACACAACACTTTCCGCACACACACGTAATAATCACACGTTACTCTTCACACTGTTATACACACTCGACGATTCCCTTAGATATCGCTGTATCACTCGCTTCTTCCTTGTAGTCGCAGGTATTTCGCTCTTCGTTCGCTCTTGAGTAGAACACAAGACTCCCGGCGCACCCGTCGGCCGCCTTATATACCTGTCCGGCCGCTGAGCTCGAAGCGTCGACGTCATTCTACATAGTTCGCGAATTATCTAGAACATACTAGACTCTTTGCTATTTGACAATTCGCATGTCATACTCTATGGACTGTCTGTGGACTGACGTCACATATTAGCCGCCATATTTAATGACATTTTAATACGTCAATTCGTAACACTGCCCCCTTCCAAGAAATGCTCGTCCCGAGCATTATCTCCATAGAAACGCGCTAATCGATCCACATGAACAATCTTGGATGCTCCTCGTGGGTGCTTGCGTATACGGTACGTGACGTCGTTAATTTTGGTTATAACTTGATACGGTCCATCCCATTTAGCTTGAAGTTTGGGAGACTTTCCTTTGCTTCGAAGTGGTTATGTAGCCATACCAATGAACCTTCTTCAAAACCTTGATTGTTTACGTTGCGTCGTAACGTGTTTTGGCCCTCTCCGATGACTGCTGTTGTTGGCAGTTGTAATTGCTGCCCTGTCTACATGTTGTTCAGTCCGCCATCGTTAATTTGCTTGCGGCAGTTGGAGCGAAGATGGCCTTTGAGCCCACAGGAATAACATCTAGGGATAAATCTCCGCAAATATCGACAATCAGCCGTTTCAACACTTCCCTGATGTGGTGGGTTCTTTGGTCTTGTCGCACTGCTTCCACTTCCAACGCATGGGCCAAGGCGTCCTTTAGAGTAGCGTGGTGTCCAAGTCGCACAGCTGCTCTCACCTCCAAATCCCGTATGCCATCCACAAAGGCCTGCACCAATATCTTCTGAGCTAGTATGGGCTCTGTTCGATATGCTTTACGAACAAGCTTCTCAATCTCCAATCCCCACTGTTGTAAATTCTCACCAACGCGCTGGACCCGTTCTTTAAGCTGAGCGCGAAACACATGTTCCAAATGAGCATCACCGAACCTGGATTCCAGTGCTTGCACCAATGTCCATATGTCACATCGTCGCCAAGAGTTTCAAGAACAGACAATGCTTCGCCCTTAGGCCCAATGTTAGCGCCGTCAGTGCCTGGGATTCCGTCCACGAGTTCATTTTCTTAACCACCCCGAACTGTACTTTGTACGCCGACCAAGACGTTGTCCCATCAATGGCGGCACTTTAACGCCTTTTGTTGAAGGCGCGCAACCAACGGATAGCGGGCTACCGTTGGTGATCTTTAGCTCCTTCACTTCCTTCTTGAGGTCGGCAATCTCGACGAAAGCTTCCGTAATCCTTTCTCATGATGGCCGACTTGCTCCCTAATTTCTTGAAGATCCTTCACAAACTTGGTATGGATGTCCTTGATAAGGAGCATTTGTTCTCTGCCGGCGAGCCTGTTCCTCCTTATCGGCTTGGAGTTGCGCTTGTAACTGTCGAGCTTGCTCCTCCTGTCGGCGAGCTTGTTCCTCCTGCGAGCTTGTTCTGTAGCAACGCCATCAATGCAGCCATATCGAAAGTGGACGCTGCAGAGGCCGTAGATGGTCCCGGCACACCTTCTGTTGCAGTCGCTGGGCTGCCCGATGATGGCGACTCTTCAAACCGGCTCCTGTCCATAGCGGCTTGTCGCTGGCTTCTAGTACGAACAACGTCCGTATCTTCCTTCGGTAGCACAGGCATAATTTATCCCTTCTGACACCAAATGTTACGAGCTGGGGTTCCGGATAAATTATTGCCAAACACGAAGAATAACACGGTAACACGCTTTATTAATTAACCAATATTAAATCACACACAACACTAATTACACTTACACTCGTACTAATTAATCAATTAACGCACGCACTAAAATCCGTAATTAACACTGCACACTATAACACAACACTTTCCGCACACACACGTAATAATCACACGTTAACTCTTCACACTGTTATATCACACTCGACGATCCTTAGATATCGCTGTATCACTCGCTTCTTCCTTGTAGTCGCAGGTATTTCGCTCTTCGTTCGCTCTTGAGTAGAACACAAGACTCCCGGCGCACCCGTCGGCCGCCTTATATACCTGTCCGGCCGCTGAGCTCGAAGCGTCGACGTCATTCTACATAGTTCGCGAATTATCTAGAACATACTACACTCTTGCTATTTGACAATTCGCATGTCATACTCTATGGATTGTCTGTGGACTGACGTCACATATTAGCCGCCATATTTAATGACATTTTAATACGTCAATTCGTAACAATACTTATATCTCTTTTTGTAAATACGTACAGATTACATTAGCGAGGTCGCCCTCCAGCCTGATGGACCGACGACATGCGAAAGGTCGCTGGTGGAAGCTGGATGAGAAAAGCGGAGGACCGGATATCTGGCGTAAAATGGGGGAGACCTATGTCCAGCAGTGGGCTGCGATACGTCGAGAGAGAACATAGAAAATGTTCATGAATACAAATATTTGTAATGCCCAGGGATGAACCGGTATGAAGGGTTCCCTTGGTGTAGTGCCCGATCTCAACGATTAACTACAAGGGTGAAAACAATTATCTTATGCAGATTTTTTTTATATAGAAATTAACATTTGTGTAAAGAAATAAAATATTGTTCGCAATTTGTAACACGAGTTGTTTACAAGAAAAAACATAATAAGGAGCTTTCAACATTATCGATAAACAGCTCTTGTACAGCTAAAAATAGTTGAAGTAATCCTTTTGAAGGAGCCAATTATGTGCGATGAGAATTTGTTTCGGCAAGAAACTCAGGGCTAGCAGATACCATAAAATACAAAGAGACTAATTTCTTGAATATAATATTACTATTAAAGAAAGCGACTTAAGGTCTTAGATAAACAATAAACTAAAAGATGCAAAATCTCATTCAAAAGGGTCCGCGGCGAAATTCTGCCCATCGCGTTAAGTTGGCAGAATGTTCATTCATAATCACGTCGCTCGCCACATGTCATAGTGACAGTAGTACGTTCGAGCTTTTGGTTTTGTAATCTTTTAATGACTTGTTGAGTGGTAAAATTTTAAATGAACAAATTGATGTCATAAATATAAATGACTAATATTATATTAACAACGTATGTGTCAAGCGGCTCGGACATTTTTTGTGTTTATATTTCTCCGTGATTGTGCATCCAGTAAGTTTATTGAATATCTACGAATATGCTTTTGGGCAAAAAATTACGAGTATTAATTCCTTACATAGGTAGGTACTGCTATCTTCAATCCTCCTGCCAAACATGGTGATTTTGGGCAAACCCCTTCGCTATCATTGACAGAGCCCTAAATACAACAGTGGACTGTCGCGAGGTGTAAGAGTTAAGAACAATGATAATCAAAACAAAACAACCTGAAAATTCAGACCGACATGTTCATTACTGAGGGAAATTACTGGGTACCTACAAAAGATCTTACATATCTCTCTCAAATGGCGTAGGACATAAATACGTCCCTTTTTAAGTACGTGGGACTCGAGATCATATTTTTTTTATTATCTATTATGTAAAGCGTTTTTTCATGTAGAAGATGACACCTCATCGCCTACACAATTTTATAAGCAAAAACCATAAACAAAATAAAGTTGTATACTACGGTTTATCCATCTTCGCACTAAAGCGGTTCAAACAAGTTTATAAAGCAATTTAACCGTTTTGCTTTGTGAATCTGCCAAGATAGAGTTACAAAGACCTATTTCACGTTTAAAATTCAAAAGGAGATAAGATTTTTCTATCACTCATCCGACAAGCTCTATATTTTCAGAAAAATGTACTATAATTTTTTGTCGGTGGCTCATCGGTGTGATTATTGCTTCCAATCTGAAGAGTGCAGGTTCAAATCCCGCCACGTACCAATATCTTTTCGAATTTCGGGATTATATGTACGTTTATCTGACGCTCTTACGGTAAAGGAAAACATCGTGAGGAAACCTGCGCACGCCTGCCAAGAGATATTAAGGTTGTGCGTGAAGTCGGCCAATATATACACCTTATACGGGTAGGCTCGTGCCCCTTATACGGGTAGGCTCATGGTAGGGACGTTGAATGAGCTGATGACAAAAATACTATCATTTTAGTTAAGTTTATAATGCATCAAAAGTCCAACATTTTCATTATTTTACTATCAAATTAAAATAAATTGGCAGCCCTAAGAGAAACAGACTCAGACAGAAAGCTCCAGACGAATCAACAGGTACCACCCTACCCATCCCCCTAAGCTGCTGGTAATTGGGTATAATCTTTTAAAAAGACGCAAATACTCTAATTATCGGGACGATTGCTGTTTTTTTTATTTAACAACCTTCAGGAAAAATTTCGAGAACGTAAACAATCTAAATAAATAAGCTTTGTTATTTTGTTGAATATTCAATTTTTTTTCTCTCTTTCGTCAGCCTATGGACAATAATGGACATTTTAAATAAATAAATATCCATTGACATTCACCTGGTTAAGGTTATCTGCCACCTGCTACCCGCCATCGGCCCGCGTGGAAATCATTAGGGGAGGCCTTCATTCAATCGTGGACATTTATGGCTGTAATGATGATGATGATTCACACAGCACCATTTAGTCCTAAACTAAGCATTTAGCCTGTAATATAGGTATTAACCAACGGATTTATATCCCTTTTTTGCATATACAAACATAATACACACACACACACAAGAAAACACCCGGATCAATACAAACAGACATGTTCATACACACAAATGTTTGTACTGCCCGAGGATCGAATCCGGAACCCTTGGTGTAGGAGCCGATGTCTCAACCGTTACACCAAATGGGTCGTCGTTATGTACTACGTTCATACACGCGCCTAGAAACATTAAATAAAAAAAATATATTCGTGATTATTTTAAAGAGGGGTACACCCTTTTGCAAATATTTGAATTAAGTACTTTTTTTATCTACTATAATGTTCAGACATATTGTTTCTCATTATTTAAAAAACTTCGCTTCTCATAAAGTCAACTTCTGTAACACAGGTTTATTACAGGAGTCAGAGATTTCACTAATTTATGTAACATTGTTTTATGTCAATAAAGATAATTTTAATTATTTTGTAACTTCAATGATATCATCTATAACAATTGTAAGTCGTATTACCCTAAGCCATAATATCATTTTCCATCAAAATATCTTCTTGAAATAGAAGATAAATTCGTTTTATACCAAACGATCATAGGTTTAGGTATCAATAGGTTGGGTTAGTACATGAAGGACAACGCACGAGCCGAGCGAACGAAGCGAGCGTGTCGTAGTAGCGGCCGGTGAAGTGCCAGAAAGCTGGTCGCTTTTTAGAATAAAGAAGAAGCCTTACGCCCAGCCACCTAAATGCATTTCTCTCGAAATGAAGTAATGAATAACATCACTCATATTTGGTTCTTAGTAAATCGACACATGCTTGGAGTCTCTCTTAGGGATAAGATCAGAAATGATTTAATCCGTAAGAGAACTAAAGTTACATAGCCCGCCGGATCAGCAAGTTGAAGTGGCAGTGGGCTGGTCACGTTTGTCGCAGAACCGATGGCCGTTGGAGCAGACGAGTCTGGAGTGGAGACCGCGTCTTGGCAAGCGTAGCGTAGAACGCCCTTCGGCCCGATGGACCGACGACTTGCGAAAGGTCGCTGGTGGAAGCTGGATGAGAAAAGCGTAGGACCGGGATGTCTGGCGCAAAATGGTGGAGACCTATGTCCAGCAGTGGACTGCAAAAGGTTGAAGAGATAAATCGACACATAAATATATATATCATCATCGGGCATTCTGCTTCGTTGTTAACGAAGGTATTAAATAAAATGCGTTCAATAACTACGTCGCACTCGACGTAATCGATACTTCAGTCAGATTGCTTACAAAAGAGTATCTCTTGAAGACAAAACAAAACGGATGTTTTTACATCCCACGCTAGGATACTAAGAAAGGAAGCGAATTAAATAAAGGTATTCCTCGAAACTGATAAGATCTAATTACGAAAGCGAGATGTCTTAAAGGTGTTATTTACGCAAAGAAAACTGAGATCTGCATCCAATAAAGTATAGAAGATTTCTTTCTAGATTGAAATTCCAACAAAGTAGTTCTTAAGAAATGTTGATGGGTTTAACTCACCGACGAGACGGTTTAAGTATTTGTTTCGACGAGAAATCCTAGTTTTCATTACACAATGAATTTCAAAAGCTTTTTGGCGGATTGGTGGTTGTGAGGAAGCACTACCGTCCTAAGATAGCGGACACAAACGGCTTTACGTACATTCAAAAGCACATTGGGTTTCGAGATATTATTATTAAGCTATTGACACTAAGAGGAATTGTTATGGGTTATCTTTTCATATAAATAAAATTGGAGCGTCGCTTTTAATATTGAAAAAGCGGTTTTCATCTTCATACATGAATATAGCATACGCCAAAATATCTTTTTTTTTAAGTTTTTGTCTGTCTGTCTGTCTGCGACCCTGTTTGTACCGGGTGCTGTGACCGATTTTGAAGGGACTTTAATTGGCAAATAGCTGATGCTTAAGGGAAAAACTTTGGCTACTTTTATTCACTTTTATCCACGCGGCGGCGACTTAGCAAAGCGGTTTTAGGTTTCACTGCGGGAGGATATTTTATACCGCGAGTAATACCGCGGGGTGCAGGTAGTTATACTGAAACCTTTCTGAAAAGTAAAAATAATTTAGTACTCCTTAGGGTTACTTGGGTATTTTGGGCGTAGGTAGCGCTAAGTGAATCTTTGTGGCTATGTATATATTTTAATGGTCCCATTATATTCTCTGACATGATATTATATATTCTGCGTCAATTTTATTAAGCGGCCTACGCAAGTAACCTTTTTCCAACGCTACCCTTTGTTAATTAGAGGTATTTTAGCATCAAAGGTTGGGTGAGAGTCAATATAAGATTCGTGTTTTATTCTGCGACGCAAAAATGATGGGGTGTCATAAGTTAGTCGTAATTGCCATTTGTGTGCGTGCGTAGGTACTTGCTTGCATGTAGTTGGTTCATTGTGGCTTCGAACGCCTCAACCGATTTTGTTTATTTTTGATTTGATAGATGAATAATTCCGGAGTATTTTATTCTTTATCAGAAGACAATGTATATTAATGTTTTACAGGAACACTCTCTTCCTTCCTCTCAGCTTCCTTTAAAGTAGGGAACAAACATTGTTAAATGCAATCATGTGTTAGGATTTTTTAACTACGGTCCTGCTACATACTCTTGTTAAAGGAGGCTTAGTTACGACTTGAATACTATTATTTAAACGAAAGCCTTCTAAAAAGGGATAACCACTGTTAAATTCATTTGTTTGGATTTTCAAATTTTAAGATTTACATTCATATTGGTCCGACATCAAAGCTGGCGGTACAAAGGTAAAAACTTAATAAACCAGCGCTAGAGATGTCGGTTCGTGCGTGTCTGGTTCGGGAAACGGTGTTTAATATCGGGCCGGGTGCAGGCGGTCGCCATGGCGACGGCCGGGATGCAAGCTGACCTCGCTTAGGGCAACCATGCGTTCGTTTACACGGCTTCATACTCATTTGATATTTTATGAGATATCAACTAGTAGTCCGGGTTACAATCTTCGGATGTCAAACTAGGTGGTATACTCAGTGCTGAGTCTACTAGGTACTAAATATCGCTCCGTGAAATAGGAGTATTTTGCATTTCTGAATTTCGGGATTAGTGCTCTGTAGCTAGATAAATTACCCGGTATAAGAGACATAACATCTGTCGTCTGTCGGGTCGGGTGACGGGTGCAGGGCAGTGTTGGCGTTAAATAATGACTACCTATTTGTAATTGACTTTCTTTAACACTGTATCTGTCATGGTCAGGCATATCACCTACCACCAGGTGTGCACACTGAGCTTCCTGTTTACTTATGACATTAAAACTATCATTACATATTGGGTCGTCGTGGTGGGCTACAGCCCTATCTCTCTCCTCTCTTAAGCTATACTATGCAGGAAACGATGTGCCCTGCAGTGGGACCTTTAAGACTGATGATGATGAAAAGTTGTGCTTGACTACAGGAGATGCATATGTTTAGGCATGTCGTGGAGATGATCTCGTATATTAATTTCATTTGTTATTTAAATTTTTAACGCATTTTTTTCGTGCAGTTTTATTAGATTATTTCTCTGTTAGCGTTACTCGTGGGGTGTCAGTGTCCTTAGTCACCACCTAGGCAGGCGAGTTAGTGGCGCAGTATACACAGGATGGCGATGCCCACCATCCGTATTTTAATAATTGATATTACGACGATTATTACGATACCCTCAGGAGGAGTAACGTGGAGATTACGTCTTGGCAAGCATAGCATAGGCCGCCCTCCAGCCCGATGGACCGACGACTTCCGAAAGAACGCTGATGGAGGCTGGATGAGAAAAGCGGTGGACCGGACTATCTGGCACAGAATGGGGAAACCTATGTTCAGCAGTGAACTGCTATAGGTTGAAAATATAAAGTTTTTTGTCAATATCCCACCGTGGCAGTTAAAATAATAATTTCTCGTACTAATTACACAGATATTTTCGTAGTAGTCTTTTGGTGTGTAATTTGTTATTTATACGGTCAATAAATTATTTTCTTTTTTCTTCTTCTTTCTAGTAAGTCTCGCTTCCAATACAGTAATCCTTTTTTGACTATCGCGAAATCAATCCCTACACCGATGAGTCCATATTGTAATGCTGGTTTAATTAAATAGTGAAGCGGTGTTCCAAACTACCCCTGAATGCAAAACAATGAGTGCGGTGGGGTCGCGGTTCACACCCTTGGACTCCTATATACGCTTTTGATACATCTATACTTATATTATAAAGAGGATAAAACTGTTACTTTATAGTGAATAGGCTTTGAAATACTAGACCAATTTGAAAAAATCATTCGCGGTTACAAACTGCGCTATTCCCGGAGCATTATAAGTTACTGGGTTTGGTTTTTGCACTTTAAGTGAACCGTTACTTATGCGTGAGCAACTATCAGGCTGTAATATATTTACAAAAAAATAAGGATCCTTACAAATAAAAAATGTAGCAAGATTGCGCTGAGCGTGTCAGTATTTAAAGATTATACAACTTGTGCCTCGCGGTATATTTAGGTTGCCCCAATGCAAGAACAAGACGAGACTTAGCCAGTCTTGGACTTGGTCTTGCGCTCCCAGTCTTGGTCTTGGTTGGTCTTGCAGCAAGAGTCGTCTTGCAATTACCTATTAGTCTATTACTATTTATTAAAGTTTATTTCAAATCTTAGATAAACGTATTAGAATTGGAACATTGTGAGCCTGAATTAACATAACCATAGTAAAGATCAAGCAGATTAATAAATTACTGAAGATTTGATAAGAAATTTGAATAATCAACTGACCTATATGTCGTTTTTCATGGAAGTAACTGTTTCTTAATAACAATATCTTAATTAAGAAACAGTTATTTCCCTATTCCAATTTGTTTTTTTTGCATGTCTTAGCAAATAAGCTTACATTTGCTAAAACATGTAATAAACAAATTACATAATTACAATAACTTGACTGTATTTTAAAGAACAAGATCTGTCTAGAAAGATTTAACCCTCAACTTATATGAAATTTAATAAAATAATTTCACGATTTATCATTTATTTCAATGAAAAATTAAATAGAACACAAATCAAACATAACAGTACACAACAGCTTTATCATTAGATTATTTTACTTTATATCAATTCTTTTGTCCAAGAATTAATACAAAGTAACCATCTGGCTGACTCATCACTTAACCTATTTCTATGTTTTCTAATTACTAATGATGCTTTAGAAAATAATCTCTCAGCAGGTACTGAAGTTGCAGGTATTGAGAGAAAATCACGGGCCATCTTCGATAAAGTCGGATACTCTGTCTCATGCGTCCTCCACCAATCTAAAATGTCTTCCGAGCTTCTTCTCAGGTTCTCCTCCAACTCGTCTATCACTAAGCCTTGAAGACAAGATCCAGATGACGTCGAGGGACATTCATAGAGTTTATCAAAGTCTATTACGTCTTCATCTTCATACTTTATTTTCTTTTTTTAGTAATTCCAGAGATTTGTTCAGTGAGCATAGACTTTTATATTCTTCATAAAGTTCATTGAACTTGCGCAGACTTTCTGTTTTAAGTTGCTTCCCCCACATTGTCAGGTCAAAAGTCTGAGCCTTATACCTTGGGTCTAAAATTAAAGAAGTACAATAAATCCAGTTGCTCTTCTTATAATTTAAGCATTTTGTCTTGGGCTGCTTGGAAAGCTAGAATGAGCCTTTCATCCACTTCAGATCGATTAGGTTTCTCATCTAACTGTTTTACCATGGATTCAATTTTATCTAGCAAGAGATTGAATGATACAATGACTAGCGGTAATGTAACATATTTGTCTCCACCAAGTTTTGTACTTAAAAGTTTAAAGTTTATTAGAAATTCATGTAATTTTTCGAGTACCTGCCATTCATTAGCTGTGATATCATTCAATTCGGTGACAGAACTGCACAATATGTTAATGCCCGCTCTCACTTTTAAACCAAATCCAATCATATCATGTGTGGAATTCCATCTCGTTGGCTACTTACTTACTAATAAATTAGTAATACTTACTCTCATCATCTCTCTCAGAGATATTCGGGCTGGTAAGCGATACAACACTCTTATCGCAGGCTTTTTGTTTTATTAGTAGGTAAGTATCTACGCTTTTTATATTATTTTATTAGTATTGTAGAATTGTTTTACACGTTTCAGGTATATTTAAAAGTGGCTACAATATTTATCAAACGCGTGATATTTGAACACCTTTTTGCTATTTTTTCTTGTAAAAACTTAAGAAATATAATGACTGAATGTACAATAATAGTACCTAAGTAATTAGTTTAAAACCATATAATCAATATTATAATAAATACTTATTAGAATAAATTATTATGACATCTACTACCTATCCTTACCATTTTATCGTAATCATAATACTACTTGCGTGATCATTATAATGTATTTCAATTTCATACTAAGCATTCTGAAACTTATTTATTCTTTGGAACACCTGTAGGTACTAAAATTCGAAATTATTTTGCATGAGTATACCTACGCCCTGTGGCGGCCATAAAATAGTGTCAAATGTTGTGATTTTGGCGCGGCGGCAACGATTGTTGTATACGATTTCAAAAGAAGCCGCCGGCGCGTGTATCATAACCATGTACTTCCGAAAAGCGGCAAATTTCTTTGAGAAGTAAGTACAAAACCTTTGATGCCGCATTATTAAGGTGGTGATGATTAAAACATAACTATGCATGCACTCAGTTTGATTTTAATGGATATTTTTTTATTCGCTATGTAGGTATGTTTATGGTATGGTATTATGGTATGGTCATATTATGGTATGCGCATTACGGCTTATAAGTCGTAATGCGCATAGGTCCAGTTTTTAATATTTTTTGATACAGTTTTTGCGTCTCACAGAATTCCTAAGCGTACCTATACACCGAACTGTCACACCTAACTACTCCGTGAAATAGCGCTAAGTCCTAGCTGCAAGACGCAAGAGTCTTGCAGGCTATGTCTTGTTCTTGCTCAAGTCTTGCACGGTCAGTCTTGGTCTTGGTCTTGCTTAAAATACGCGGTCTTGTTCTTGGTCTTGCAAAAACGCAAGAACGACACCAAGACTGCAAGACCAAAACTGAATTTGGGCAACACTAGGTATATTTGTCCGCAATAAAACGAAGGTATCTGTTAACACCATAGCAAATTTTATGTAATTTACTTCAGCCCATTAAACGTGAAGAAAAAAACAATTTACACACTCACAAACTTTTCCCTTAATAATATTAGAGTGATTTTACATTATTTATTTAAAATGAAGTTACAAATCAGATGCATGTTAAATTAGCTCGATTCAACCCCATATCGTTTTCAAGATCGCATTTCTCAAAAGGCTACTACTATCTGAGCCTTTCAAACGATCGGGAGCTTGTTATTATACTCGTAGACGTAATCTATATAAAACGACACAGTGCACCTTAAATCTTAGACTCCATATTTAATATTTGTTTCTTGTTTCGGGTGCGTGGTGACATCAGAATAGAATACGATTGAAAGCACGGGTGCTTTTGCTGAATGATTTTGCTACCGCTTAACGAAATCATTTAGCAAAAGACAGATAAATAACGGTATCTATTTAAGTCCTTCTCATTTTTAGATACGACTGACAAAAAGGTGATTATGACAAAACATTACTCTCTCCCATTTGGAAGGACCTCAGGTAGCTTTTGTCCAAAAGTGAACTATCATAAGCTGTTAAAGGAGGTAGTATTTGTTGTTAAAAAGGTGACATATATTTTCCTCATCATTATATATAAAGAACCTTCTTTAGAATGGATATAGGTCTCAGTATTGTTCCGTTTCTCAAGCGCTTTTAACTACGATTGGCACTGAGTTGTCTAGGCGGGTACCACCGCACTGCCAGATGTCGTCCCGTGAAATAAAAGTTTATGCACTTCCGTGTTTCGGGATGAGGGCACTGTAGCAAGTAAAATTACATAACATGTGTTTACTCAGGTATCGAGCGCCCCCGTTACCTGTGTAGCAGTTGTTGGTCTCAATAATTGCCGGTCATGCGTATCACTTACCAACAGGTGAGCATCCTGAAAAAATTGTAACATAAAAAATCTGACAAAGTGCGAGTCGGGTTTGCGCAAGTAAGGGTTTTGTAAAATTTACTCGTATGTTAAATAATGTATTTCTAAACAGATTTTTTTTTGCGTATTTCAATCTCTCTCTCTAGTGATCGAAAGTTCGCTAGCTCTGGATTCAGGGACAGCTCACCTTTAAAATAAATAATAATAGTAAAGTGCAATTATCATAATGCTTTTATGCAGCTCGAGATAGCAGTACTTATACAATTTTAAATGAGAGTAGAGGAGAAGAGAAATGATTGTCTCAATTATATTCTAATAGGGTAATTCATATTTATTAATCATCACATCATAGGCTGATAATTATTAAATTGGTTTTAAAAATCCATTATTAACAAATAATAATAATAATTAATTAATTGTGTTTATTGTTGTCCACAAAAATATACATATCACATTTTGTACAAATAATGCAGTAATAAGATCAACAACAGGAAGCAGCTCTGCTTATGCTCATCTGCGACCAGGAATCTCAGACAGCTCTGATTTACAGCCACTCCCTTTTTCTCTTTAGTTGATAAATGAGAAATAGGTCATGAGGGCTACATAATTTTAACATTTATGTCATAAAATACATAATGTAGTTGTTATAAATGGCACATTTTTGTTTGTAAAAGCGATTTAATCTATTAATTTAGCTTTCACTAAAATAATTTGTATCCAAAGTAGTTTCAGGAGGCAAAATAGTTAATAGCTTTAGTAGAGGGCTCAACGTAGGCATGTGATGTGATACGGCTATAAGCAAAGGCACGTAGTAGTCTATGATGCTACGATTTGCTACGTCGTAGCATCGTAGTTAGATACGGTACGAAGGAATCCATTGCTTCTGTTACCGTAGTCTATGTATTTGCTATTGATACGCTAAGCTTGCTGAGATGTTTTTGACGACCCATTTGGTGTGATGGTTGAGACGTCGGCTACTACACCAAGGATACCGGGTTCGATCCCCGGTCAATACAAACATTTGTGTGCATGAACATGTCTGTTTGTATTGGTCTGGGTAATTTCTATGCATAATATGTATGTATTTACCACAGACATCAGAATATACATTAGACTGACAAGCCGCCAAGTTTATAGGCAGTCCAGTGTCACAATTTCTTTTCGGTTCTTACCTGTGAAAAGTTATTATATTTCTTGGTAAATTTACTGATTCATTGCGATGATGGCATGTTACAATTGCACAGGATGGCATTTTGGAAAAAACGGTAATTTCTTCTAATATTCGTGCGTCTTGACTCGTCTCACAGAGCGTAAACTGGCAGCCAGTGTATGCTCGTTGAGCTTACAGTTGTCGCACTTTAAACGCGGCTTGCCCCATCTCTCTGTATTGGGAAATCTGTGGTATTTACAAAAAAATATGTATATCAGTATCAGTTATTTAATACCCGAAATATAAGCTTCCCGCTTAACTTGGGGCTATATGGCGTTGTGTGAATTGACATTCATTGACGTGGATATTTATTTTTATATGCTTTGGTATGAGTTGAGTTGGCTTGGCATGAATTTGGACGAGACGAAAGTCATGTTCAATGACCATGTCTTGCCACAACCGATATGCGTCGATGGCGTTTTTCTCGAGGTTGTGCAGGAATACCTGGCCTAAACCACCCAACTTGGCCGGTATAACTACTAGAGTGAGGCAAGTAGAAGGATTCAGTTAGGCTGGATGGCTTTCGGCAAGCTTTGTCAAGTACTAATGTCGATGATTCCGCAATGCTTAAAGACGAACAGCTTTAAGCAATGCGTCCTTTCCGTACTAAAATACGCAGCTGAGACATGGACACTGCCTGCGGGATTGGTTCACAACTTTATGTCACTCAACGCGCAATGGAGTGAGCTATGTTCGAGGTCTTTGTAACGGATAAGATCAGATATGATTTTATCCATTAGAGAACTTAAGTTACCGACATAGCCCACCAGATCAGCAAGTTAAAAGTGGCACTGGGCTGGTCACGAATGTCGTAGAACCGATAGCCGTTGAAGCAGATGAGTTCTGGAGTGGAGACCAAGTCTTGGCAATCGTAGCGTAGGGCGCCTTCCGGCCCGACGACGACAAGCCTACCTAAAGAGTGATTAGGCCTTAGCCGTCCACGCAGGCCCATTGTAGATTGGCCGTCTTCACTGAGTGTACGGTACATACACCAAAATATTTTTTTTGTCTGTTTGTCTGTCTGTTCGTTCTAGGTAATTTCTGAAACCGCTGAACCGATTAGTGCGGATTGGCCGACTTCACTGTGCGTACAAATATATACGGTACTGTTTGTTTTAGGTATAATTTCTGAAACCGCTGGACAAATTTGGACATTATTAAACAATACTTTTATACTTTAGAACAATAAAGCAATGTTGTACCGCGCGGTAGCATGAAGCTAGGTTTTACTGTGGGAAAAATTTGAGAATATCGTATACCGCGGGAAATACCGTGGGTTATACCCCAGCTAGTAATAAATAAAAAAAATATTCGATAAGGTACCCACCATAGGTGGCTCTGGCATCATATTAGTGCAACTTTCATGTTTGTTAACACGGCTCGACTGGGGCTGACATAGCCAGGGGCTGTGAGCTAGGGCTGAGCTAAATTAAAAAGGACGGCAGCCCATAGATTTATAAAATCAGTAGTAATGTTATAGTAAATAATATGGTCTTCGTGCCATAAATGTCAAACTCAAAGTCCAAACCAACCATTTGGAAATCTACAAAAGAGAACATTGAAATTACAAAAAAGAACATTTTTTTTTTAAATTTGAACTAGACTTGGATATATTCGGTACTGATGTTCGTGGCTTTAAAAATGTATTGAGCAAGAAGTGATAAAATGTTTTTATTTTTCTACTAAATTTTGATTAAATTTTTGTGTCTTACTATGTTTAAGTTTTCAAAAGAAAAGTGTATTTAATGTTATTTTGTCTGTATCTTTTCATTTAGTATATAATTTTTAAGTAATCTCTTATTTTGTCGGTGGTTGTTATAAGCGTGCTGTCTTCACCAATAATTGTAATAGCTATATATATATATATATATTGATTCGATGTGTATTATGTTGGTGAACTTATTAAAAAGTGCATTAACTTTTATATCCATGATTATCAACTTTACAAACAAATAAGCTGTCTTTTAAACCTAAAGCAAAATTTTGTAAAACATTTGACTCGAGTAGAAATAATTTTTTTGGGATTTCATGTTAATTTAGTATAATAGGATACACTTAATTGGAAGATATAAAAGTGAAATAAGTACCTACCTATATAGCAAAATATGTTTTAATCAAACGTCTGTCAGTGATATTGATCATTTAACGTGAACATAAACATAAACTATGTGCCAAACATCTAGGATTCAAAACGCAGGAAGATACACCTATATTCTTATCGAGCACCTAACACCTAAAGGTGCACGTTTGCACTATTTAGCACGTGAACTGGCCAAATCAAAGAACTTCCGATTTTGCTGGACAGCCTATGGTAAGGTTTATATAAGAGAAAGTGAAAACTCTCCAATAATTTTGATTCGAAGCGAAAACCAAGTGCATCAAATATTAAATGTACAGAATTTGGAACCGCATACGAAATGACTAAACTTTTTATTTAAAAACGATACAGCTCTATTATGCAAAATGATATGTCATGTTTACGTTAAGTATCCATTAATGAGTTTTTTGTTAATTCCACTGCATATACATCAAATTACAAAAATGTGGAACGTTTAAATTGTATAAGCGTAATAAGCTATTGTCTGGTGTGTTTTTTACATTTCCCTTAAAATTATATATATTCATCTAAACTAACACAAAATAAAGAACACAAAATTACTTACTCGAACATATTGTTCACACATTTAAAATCAAATGTCCACCTTCATACATACTCGTACATATTCATAAATACTTTCATGCAAACAATATCTATATTACATTTCAAACAAATAAATAAACTACGCAACTGTGTAATAATGCCCTTATTTGAATTAATAATTTGTTTCAGACTGATTTTTCTTTTAGTTTTACTTTGTATTCATGAAAATGCTTTTATTTTAGTTCATATATTACTGGTTATTATAGTTACTATATTATTTAATATACAGACACAAAATTACACAAATATACTTACATTCTCACACAGACTCATTCCCACGCACACACACTCTCACACACAAAAATGTTTATGCAACATTACTTTATATTATAAACATAGGTGAACTATGTAATGGTTCGATTTCCACTCAACTTAATCATTATAAAACGTTAGAGTATGTTTTGGTACGACGTGTTTCTCTTCTTAAATCTAAAAATGAATAATAACTTTAATATCTTAAGCAAAGTCGATGAAATAAAAGTCTGCGATGCGATTAGTTGCGATGTAAATAACGTGGCGAGCTCTTTAAAAGTACAAGAAATTGACTTAACCGTTGTAACACAAAATATAAGGAGTGTTTATTGCAATTTTGATAACCTCTTAGTCACAATTGATCAATTGAATTTTGACCCAGATATAATAATCTTGACTGAATGCTGGTTGAACGAAGCAAAAGCTATCCCCAACTTACCTAACTATATAAATTATTCCACATCTCGATACTTGAACAAAAGTGATGGTGTAATAGCATATATAAAAGAACCAATGTTGTACATGTTAATGAAATTTATATACAGGACGCTTCATGTTTAAATACAAACAAAACATAATACGATTATTGCTATATATCGGTCGCCTTCAGTAACTAACGTAGAAGGTTTTGTAAAGTCATTGGAAACTCATTTACAAACGCTTACATCTTGCCATAATATTACAATTATCGGTGACATTAATATAAACATACTACAACGGCATAATGAATCTATTCAAGACCTAAGAAATAGGTCAAACTACCTTGATATGTTAGGATCTCACTCTATTCTTACCGGTCATACTTTACCTACCAGAGAGGGTAATTGCTTAGATCACATAATGCTCAAGATAGATCCAAAACAGCTGACTGCCCAGATTGCGGTACTAAATACTACAGTCACAGATCATGCTATGGTAGTCCTACATTTGACTTGTGCAAATAAAAAGAGAAATGTATAAAAACCACTACCGTAGTTGATTATGAGAACGCATTAAAGGATTTAATGGGTAAGGACTTATCAGAATTACTACACTGTAATCAACCTGATATAGTTGTTGAAAGGCTTATAAACGAAGTTATGACATCTCTAAAAAACAACACTAAGAATGTAAACGTTCCAAAATCTAAACGCAATATTAAACCATGGATTACACCAGGCATACTAAGATGTATTGCAAACAGAAATAAAATGCAAGAAAAGTTACGGTGTAATCCTCATGACGAAATTCTCCGGATAAGTTATACACGTTATAGGAATTTCTGTAATAACCTTATAAAAAAGTTGAAGCGAAATTATGAAAAACAACTTCTTAGGGATTCAAGGTTTGATCCTAAGCGTCTCTGGAATAATATTGCTACTATAACACATATAAAAAAGAAAAACTCAGACAACACGAAGTTACTCAGTCTTAAAAAATGTGAACAAGATTCTGCCGACTATGTGAACACATATTTTAGTAATATTGGCAAAAATCTGGCTGATGCTATTGTTGGTCCTGGAGTCACTCTACCCAATAATAATCGCTTTACAAATACCGTAGCTTCCTCCTTTGTACTGCTTGATACTGATTTGGATGAGGTCCATTCTACATTAATGAACCTTAAAAATAATAGTGCACCCGGTTGGGATGGTATCCATACCATTTTTCTTAAACGCGCTGCACCTGTGGTCGTCCCAGTACTCACACATCTTGTTAACCTCTGTTTTGAAAAAGGTATTTTTCCTGAGGTACTTAAGGAATCAATTGTTACTCCTATTTACAAGGGTGGCGATCTTGGAGACGTCAGCAACTATAGACCCATATCGGTTCTGCCAGTCATCTCCAAAATTATGGAAAAACTAATAAACAAAAGATTACTTAAATACTTGGACAATTTTAACATTCTATCTAATTCACAATTTGGCTTTCGCACTGGTAAATCGACAGAGGATGCCGTTAGAGCATTGACATCTGTAGTTGCTGATAATCTAGATAATAAAAATAAATGTTTAGCTATATACTTAGATCTAAAAAAGGCCTTCGACACTGTATCAATTCCTATCCTGATTGATAAGTTAGAAAGTATAGGCATTAGAGGTACTCCTCTTAAACTATTAACGGACTATTTATCAGGTAGGACTCAGAGAGTAAAACTAGGTCAATATATTAGCAACCTCACATCTGTCAACTATGGTGTACCACAGGGAAGTGTTCTGGGTCCAACACTCTTTTTGGTGTATATCAATGACTTGTGCAATCTTCAAATCCCCAATACCAGGGTTTTCTCTTATGCTGACGATACAGCCCTTATCGTCACAGGTAATTCTTGGAGTGTAGTTAAGGAGCAAGCTGAGCGGGGTCTTATAACTGTTGCGAAATGGTTAAAAGCAAATTTACTAACGCTCAACACCTCGAAAACCAATTTTATGTGCTTCTCAATCAGGGATAGAGGACAACCAGACCCTACATATAAAATCAAGATCCATACTTGTGATCATAAGGTTAGTGGTGACTGTGCTTGTCAACATATAAATAAAGTAAGAACAGTGAAGTACTTAGGTGTCACTCTTGATCAAAACCTAAATTGGCATTCACATATTGGAGTGGTATCTGGTAGAATTAGAAAATTAATATGGGTGTTTAAAACTCTAAGACATGTTGCTTCTAAAACACTACTATACCAGATTTATCTTGCATTGGCACAATCAATAACTACCTATTGTATAATTCTCTGGGGGGGGGCTGTTAAAACAAAATTTTTGGAGATCGAACGAGCACAGCGAGCTCTTATAAAAGTGATGACTTTTAAAAAGAAAAGATTCCAAACTGAAACTCTTTATGCAGAGTCTGACTTATTATCAGTCCGGAAACTTTATGTACTACATTTAGTTCTAAAACAGCATACATCATTGGTATATACCCCAATTATTGAAGAAAGAAGAAGGAACTATAAAATTTTAACCATCCCACGAGTTCACACACGCTTTGCCCAAATTCAATACCTTAATATGGCTGCAAAAATCTACAACCTTATTAATAAAAATCTGAATATTTACTCAGTGACATCAGGTAAATGTAAAGTAGTACTGACAAAATGGCTGAAGAGTTTGAATTATAATGAAACAGAAGAAATACTGAAGTAGGGCCCTAAACAGCAAACTCACTACTTAAGTGACATACACACACCACACACACATTTACACTTTCTACACATAACATAGTACTTACACACACCGCACACACGTCACACTTTTGACACGTAAGTGTCACACACACACTCACACATACACCTTTTTAAACATAGTTACACACACCCATAAAGACACACAAGTTTTACACATACTTACACACACACATTTTACACGTACGCGCATAAGTAACTCGTTGCGCACCTGTTCGATACAAAAATTACCTTAAGTGATTTCTATGTTTTATATTATATTTGTAATGAATACTTATTAAGTATTCTGATACTAAAGTATTACTTTTTGTTTTATATTGTATAACTGTAGATAAAAAGAGCGGAGTCACCTGGCACAGGCATATACTTGCTTAAAAGGTGACTTCGACCTTAATTAATAAAATGTAAACTTTCTTTGAATGAAAATAAACATTTTTGATTTTTTTGATTTTTTTTGATAGATTCAGTTGTCTAAATTACAAATTAAATTTAATACTAAGCCATTGTTACCGGCATAATGGACATCCCCTACGCACCCCACGGGTGATTGTATTGACGGGTGAATTTTAAGCTCTGGTCACACAGATGTGGTAGACGGCTCAAAGCTAGATTTGGAGAGAGGGTTTGTATTTAGCCGGAAACGTTTTGTCGGGCTTTAATTCTGATTTTCGTCAAACACTATTTCGACAGCACACTTATTCGACAAATCACATGTTCGACAGCACCCTGCTTTGACAAATCACATGTTCGACAGCACACTACTTCGACAAATCACAGTTTCGACAGCACACTACTTCGACAAATTACAGTTTCGACAGCACACTTCGACAAATCACAGTTTCGACAGCACACTACTTCGACAAATTACAGTTTCGACAGCACACTTCGACAAATCACAGTTTCGACAGCACACTACTTCAAAAATCACAGTTTCAACAGCACACTTCGACAAATCAGTTTTGACAGCACACTACTTCCACAAATTACATGTTCGGCTGCACCCTACTTTGACAAATCACATGTTCGACAGTACACTACTTTGACAAATCACATGTTCGACAGTACCATAGATATAGTAAGCGTAGCGCGCAAATTCTAAATCTATGGACGGTACACCTCTTTGACAAATCACAAGTGCGACAGGACACTTCAGCATCATTGCCTGTGATAAGAATATGATACTACACATAGATTAGGTACTCGTAAAAACAATAAATGAATCCACCAATAAAAGGCGCCATGGTGTCAAAATTTAAGAATGGATCTTAACACACTGACAGAAAAAATATTTAAAAATGGTATTTTGTTGTTTGTACCGTATATATTGTAATCATAATATGCATGTAGCAAAACCAGATATTTCAATGGTACAGACAATCCAATTTTATTTCATCATCAGCTCAGTAAACGTTCCCACCGAGGGGCACGAGCCTACCCATATAAGGCGATTAGGCCTTAGTCGTCCACGCGGGCCCAGTGCGGGTTGGACGACTTCACGCACAACCTTTGAATTTCTTCGCAGGCATGCGCAGGTTTCCTCACGATGTTTTCCTTCACCGTAAGAGCGTCGGATAACATACATATGTTTTTTGAAAATTCGAAATACACATTGGTACATGGCGGGCTTTGAACCTCGACCCTCCCGGTAGGAGGGCGACAGTCCACACCATCGAGCCACCGACGTTCTAATTTTATTTATATGTATAGAGTATTGACTTTTCTCTCTTAGTCGTAGGCGTAGGTATCGAGCAAGGAGTTATAACTCTAGGTGGCCCATTTATAAATAATTAGATAACTTACTAAAGAATTAGACGAATAACTTGTTATCATTAGATAGCAAACTTCTAAACGAGTAGATTCAAACTGGGGACGCCATGTTGAGAAACTTATGCCATCCGTTATCCGAGAGTTTACCTTCATCTCTTATAACAGAACTAGCTTTTGCGTGCGACTTCGTCCGCGTGGAATAGTTACTTTGGCCTAACGCTCTCTTTAACCCGCTACTTCGTTTATATAGGTGAGTTAAAACTGCGATATCTCGTAAGATATTCATTTAAGATGAATGATGTAGAGGGTAATATTGTTTAAAATGATTTACTTGTGATAAAAGAGCTCGCGCAGCGAAAGCTCCAAGTATGAAAAAATCCCCCCGGATTTTTAAACATCCTTCATTGCTGCTCTGCTTCTATTGCTCGTAGCGTGATTATATATAGTCTATAGCCTTCCTCGATAAATGAGCTATATAACATTGAAAGAATTTTTCAAATCGGACCAGTAGTTCTTGAGATTAGCGCGTTCAAACAAACAAACTCTTCAGCTTTATAATATTAGTATAGATATAGATTACAGTAATATCACTTCGTCATTTCTGGTACAAAAATGTTGACGTATCATTATAGTAATGCTGTATTAAGAGATGGTGGTAACCCCCTTAATTTAGTAACTGGTCAATCTTAGCTATCGATTCCTTTATCCGGTAAACTCTTTTCTAAACGACCCATTTGGTGGTAGTGGTTGAGACGTCGCGTCGACTAATGCGCCAAGAGTTCTGGGTTTGATCCCCGGGCAGTACAAACATTTGTCTTTATGAACATGTCGGTTTGTATTGGTCTGGATGTTTTCTATGTCTTATATGATTGTATTTAAAAAATAAAAGTATAAGTATGTTTATCAGCAGTTTAGTACCATAATACAAGCTTCACGCTAACTTGGGCTAGATGGCGTTGTGTGAATATCAGTGATATTTATTACTAAAATTCGAGTAAAAGCCCTATTAGTACCTAACCACTAAGAAATACAATCCTCTGTAGAATATTCATATTTTCGAAATCCTGTACCTACTTTAAAAACATTCAGTTCCTATAAAACGAGTCAATAATGTACAATTATTAGTATTATTACATATAAATTAAATTGGAGTGTCTGCTGTAATACCTATTGAAGTAACAAAATCTTTTCTTCATGCATATTACACGGTACAAACAACAAAGTACTTTTTTTTAAATTTTTGTCTGTCTGTTTGTTTATTTCGGGTAATCTCTCAAATAGCTGGTTGGATTGGACGGAACTTTTTTTGGCAAGTTGCTGATGTAATGAGGAAAAGCATACGCTACTTAAAATATTTTTTGGAAAATAAACAATGTGTAAGTACCGTAGTAACTATGTTCACGTGACGTACGTGACGATTGCTGCGCACTTTTTAAGGTTATGTTTTACTTCGAGAGAATATCTTATACCACGAGTAATACCGCGCGGTGCAGCTAGTCAAGCCCTAAAAATTTCAATTTTAACTTCCACACCCACTCAACCACGCCCTTAATAATATTACGTTGCATCAAAGCAGGGACTCAACAAAGGCACACATGTGTGTGCCTGCGACATGGAGACTGCACGGCTCCGATTCTACTAATTGACTTTAAATTACGACACCATTACGACGCTACAATCCAACTTTTAATTTGGTGTTCCGTTACGACTTTAATGTTTTTTTTTATGTTACAAAGTGTACAGGACGGTCTGGACGCTCACCTGATGGTATGTGATATGCCTGACCATGACAATGCAGCATTGATTGAGATCAACAAGTAATAAACAGTTTTTATTCTCCGCCAATGCTGCACTGCGTCCGTCACCCGAGACAACAGATGTTAGGTCTCTTATACCCGGTATTTGTACTAGCTACAGTGCCCTATCCCGAAACCCAGAAGTGCAAAACGTTTATTTCACTGGACGATATCTGGCAATACGGTAGTTAATGGTTTGTGGTTTAATAGTATTTATATAGTATAATGAATTGTGTAATGGTGTTACCAATTAAAATCTACCATGATAAAACGTTGACGTTGCCAATATGGTCGTTATTGACCCAATAACCATCCTATGGATGAGCATACCCATCCTTTCATCGAACATTGCTTTTAGAATGGAAATGGGCCGGTCATGTCTCCAGGCGGTTAGATGGTCGAAGGAGCAGAACCGTGTTGGAGAGGCGACCTCGCTTTGGCAAGCGCAGCGTGAGGCTGGTGGTTGATGGTTGCAGGCTGCTCAGAAGCGGAATGGTTGGCGCTCATTGGTTGAGGATTATGTTCAGCAGTATGACCTGAAATGAGAAATGCGGGAATAATATCCCACCGCCCTTACAAGGGTGTCCTTCATTAAACTCCTTCCGATGTAATTATAAAAATAGATTTTAAATTTCCAAAAAGTAATTAGTTGTATATTTATGACTGTGTTTCCCCCTCATCGTCCATTTATTTATTTATGTATTTATATATATGTATATGTATATATGTGTATGTACATATATGTATGTATGTATATTATGACCGCTCACTTTATTTTATTTTACTACTATTATTCATCGCTCACTGAAGTTCCGACGCTATGTTACCCTAGTTTATGACATTATTGTTAACTGTAACTGTTTATTTCGTTAATACGTTTGTGCGCAGTAGTGCTCTCCCTCTCGAGGCACCTGCGGAAGACCAGTGTCGAGGCGCCTTGTGTTGCCTCGACATATGCTGAGTACGTGCCTTTTCAGTGATACTATTATTTTTTAAGTAAATGAATGAAAGGTTTTTTATGTTTTTTTGTGATTTACTGTTTTTGTTATTGTATATGTTTTCACTGAATAAATATTTATTTACTTACTTACAGTAAACGATGGTGGACTGATTGGTTGAATCATTCTATTGGCGCTTTTTAAAGTTAGCATAATTGGGGCCCAGATCGAGTGCACATCAATTACTGCGAGTAAAACTGGACTGACAGCACCCCAGGCGTCCGTCTCCCGTTGCAGCCAGGACCAATCCCTGCTTCTTGTTTTGTTTTAAACATGAGTAATATTGATTGCTGTTGCATTTAATTTTGAAGTCACAGGTTCAACTGTCGATAGGACTAGCATGCCTCTCTTAGAATTTACATAAAGGACTTTTGTTGTCCTTGTCCTTTAATAAAGGTTTAAATAAAGTTAAATTATGGGAGTACGAGTGGTCCACGTTGGTACCTTTATATAAATAAATATCCACTCACATTCACACATCGCTATCAAGTCTCTAAGTAAGCATAAGCCTCTAATATTGATACTCTCTCTCTTCAACTTATCGCAGTCGCTCGACATAGGTCTCCCCCATTTTGCGTCAGATATCCCGGTTTTCCGCTTTTCTCATCCAGCTTCCACCAGTACTGTACTTCCATATATTAAAATATTATATGTTTGTAGACACTAAACAAATAATTTTGTAATATATGCCTACATAGGTATTACTGCGTTAGACTGTCAGTTTCGGCTACACTCTTAGAATCATCATCATCAGCTCACTATACGTCCCCACCGAGGAGCACGAGTCTACCCGAAAAGGGTGTATAGGCATAAGTCGTCCACGTGGGTCAAGTGCGGATTTGCCGACTTCACGCACAACCATTGAAAATGTTTGTAGGTGTGCGTAGGTTTCCTCGCGATCAGTAGCTTCGGTGACTCATAAGTGTGGACTGTTCCCTTCCGATCTGGAGGGCATCCGCCACGTACCGTAGTAAAATGTATGTTTTCCGACACGGTGAAGGAAAACATCATGAGGAAACATCATCACTCATCACTATGGCTAAGGCCAATACACCCTATACGGGTTGGCTCGTGCCCTCGGTAGGGATGTTTAATGAGCTGATGATGATGATGATGATGATGCGTTGTATTGCCTGAAAACAAATTAAAGGTACTGAGTCGTCTAGGTAGCTAAGAACCAGCAGTGCCAGATATCGTTCCGTGAAATTATCAATAACTATGTAACATTGGCCTTGTATTATAAGGTTGTATGTAATACAATATTGCAAAAGCTATATGTTTTATTTGATGTTGCAACGTAGGGGAGCTATGACGTCGTCAATCAATTAATCCAGGCATTGCACGACCGCCCCCGGCCGTCCGGTCCGGAACAGGCGCCAACACAATTAGTCTTACGTTCATCAATTACTTAATATAATTACATATCCACCACCGGCTATATGGTAAATAAATATTGACTGACATTTACACAGCGTCACCTAGCCTTGATTGAAGCTAAAAGCTTGTGTTATGGGTGCTGAACAACACATAAACAATACAATTTTTAATTACGTGGAACTAACAAAAAAGATATAAGTATATAATTGTATGAAAGGAAAATTCGTTAAATTGTGTCACGCATGAAATTTATTCCCTTTATTTTCTGTTTGCCTATCTCAAACACCATTGAGCGTCGGTGGCTCAATGGTGTGGACTGTCGCCTTCCTACCGGGAAGGCTGAGGTTCAAATCCCGACACGTACCAATGTGTTTTCGAATTTTCGAAAATATATGTACGTTATCCGACGCTCTAACGGTGAGGGAAAACATCGCGAGAAACCTTCATGCACACCTGCGAAGAGATTTGAAGGTTGTGTGTGAAGTAGTCCAATCTGCACTGGGCCCGCGTGAATGACTAAGGCCTAATCACCCTATACGGGTAGGCTCTTGCCCCTCGGTGGGGTCGTTTAACGAGCTGATGATGATGATGATCTCAAATCTGTAAAGGTCTTATCAAAGATATTATATCATTGGGTCATTGTTACTATCTATTCATAAATAAAAAATAAATATCTACTGACATTCATACAGCGCCATCTAGCCCCAAGTTAAGCGTGAAGCCTGTATTATGGGTACTAAACAACGGATAAACATACATATATATTTTTTTTTGTAAATACATACATATTATACATAGAAAACACCCAGACCATTACAAACAGACATGTTCATGCACACAAATGTTTGTATTGCCCGGGAATCAAACCCGGAACCCTTGGTGTTGCGGCCGACCTCTCAACCGCAACACCAAATAGCTTGTCAATGTCAAAAGTCATAACTTAAATAAACTTACTAGATGCACAATCACGAAGAAAAACGACGAAAATATGTTTGAGCCGCACTATACATACTTAAAGTTATTGTTATATTTATTTAAAATTATTCATTTAAATTTCGACCTTAACACATCGCTTCGAGTTTCAGGTACATTCTAACATGTGAATTATGAACGAAAATTGTATCCAACCAATGGGATGGGCCACAGATTTCCCAATACAGGAGATAGGACAAGCCGCGTTTTTAAGTGCGACAAATGTAAGCTCAACGAGCATACACTGGCTACCAGTTTGCGCTCTGTGAGACGAGGCAAGACACACGAATATTAGAAGAAATTACCGTTTTATCCCAAAATGCCATCCTGTGCAAATGTAACATGCCATCATCGCAAGGAATCAGTAATTTACCAAGAAATATAATAACTTTTCACAGGTAAGAACCAAAAAGAAATTGCGACACTGGGACTGCCTATAAACTTGGCGGCTTGTCCAGTCTAATTGTATATTTGGATGTCTATGGGATAGGCAGACTTTTGACGCAACCACTTTTTATTTATTTAGGATTTTAAATTGTGTACACTAACAGATAAAAATCTTTTTAGATCCAGAATAAATTAACAAAATAAATGCACTTTTGAGTGCATCCAGTTGATTTATTGTGTTTGATACACAAAGGTGATTTGATTCATAAAGGTACTGCAAGGGTTCCCTCTGTGCTTAAAAGACACATTAAATAGTTAGTCTAGGCTACTATCATGGCCGAGGTTTCAGCTGGGATTTATAACTGGCTGGATGAAATCAGGACTACTGGCAGATATCCGTGCTCAATCGAGATGGCAAGTGCTCGCCGAGAAGCACATCAATATCTTATACTAAGATGGGCCGAAGCAATTCAATGCTCGAACTCCGGACGTTGGACTTTAGATGCCATCGCGCCTATTCTGAAAAGGTGGTTAAAAAGGCACCATGGTTTTCTATCTTTCCGTTTGGTGCAGGTATTGACCGGGCATGGCTGTTTCGGTAAATACCTGCACCGGATTGGACGGGAGGAAACCTCTTTATGTCACGAGTGCGGCACGGCAGAGGACACGGCGGAGCATACCCTGACAATGTGTCCGTCATGGACAACGCAACGGCGGACCTTAGTGTCAGTCATTGGAGGGGATTTATCGCTCCCTACTGTGATTAAAACCATGGTAGATGGTGAAAGAGCATGGGAGGCTGTTGCCTCCTTCTGCGAATCTGTTATATCGCAGAAGGAGGCAGCAGAACGTCAGCGGGAGAATGACCCTTCCGCACCTCCAAAACGAAAACGACGAAAGGGTAAAAGAAGGCGACAGTTTGACCGCCTTCTTCCCTCTGAAGCAGTTCGCTGATGCTTGATAGCGGTGCCGGCGTGCACCGCCAATAGATGAATCACACA
Source organism: Leucinodes orbonalis (assembly GCA_019425675.1). Lineage (NCBI taxonomy): Eukaryota > Metazoa > Arthropoda > Insecta > Lepidoptera > Crambidae > Leucinodes > Leucinodes orbonalis. Next base: position 61,893 of record PQWD01005711.1, read on the forward strand.
AATTCTAGCAGGCATGCACCGACGGTGTCGCGGATGTAATATGTTTCCCGTAACCCGGTCTCACGGTGAATGGAGTTTCGTCTGGTTTTAGTGGGTAGGGGGTCTACTTCGACTCGAGTCCCACACACCCCCCGCCAATGGGGATAGTGCGTCACTGCATCTCCAGACGTAAAAAAAAAAGGCTACTATCATGAGATGATAGTCGTTAACATACACGAATCCGCAATAAATCTGCGTAGTTGGATAAACTGCAGTGTGTATAGCCAACCTTCTCACACATAGACATAAGTTAGTATATAAGCGTAGTTGAAAGTCATTTGATATAGACAATATACTCGCAGTGCATACTCAATACGTGTTTTGATTCCGTCTCCCGGTCCCCACATTGCATGGCGACCCTACCAGTGCTGCCTGTTGGCAGTGCTGCGCGTAAGAGTACAAATTGGACAAGGCAATAAAATAAAACCATAATAGTGGCAAAATGTGGGCTGCCGTAATAATGAAGTAATCTGGAGTAATATGAATAATGAAGAATGAAGATTGCTGGCTGCCGGGTGATGTTCGTTCGTTTAATGGAGAGATGACGACGCCGGGAGTATTTGATGTCAGAGGAAATGAGAAAAAATGCTGGCTGCCGGGAGTTGTTTGTGTCTGGAGATATGAAAGGCTGCCGGGAGGTTGGCTATACACACTACAAAACTTTAAACGCTAGTTACTCCTAAAGGCGTCAGAAACAATCGATTGTCTATTGTGTCTGGATTCCTGGCGTTCAAAGGGTTAACCATACTGTTTTAGGGCTGTGTACTGTAGTTGGAGATAAAAGGCTGGTTGATTGTTTGTATAGCGGCTAAATTTAAATTATTAATTTTACATTCTCAATATAACGATAACTATGCATGTGTCATGGGACTCGGTCATTTTTGGATTGACGTTTCTTCGTAATTGTGCACCTAGTTAGTTAATTATTGATCCTCCGTGGTTTCAATTGACCCATTTCTAAAGAGCTTTGATAGTTAAACTTAATTGTGTTATTGATAAAATTAACATTTCACGTGAAAAAATTACAACGATGATTAGTAAAATTTTTTTTTAAAACATAGCGAGCGTAGCGTAGGACGCCCTCCGGCCCGATGGACCGACGACTTGCGAAAGGTCGCTGGTGGAAGCTGGATGAGAAAAGCGGAGGACCGGGATGTCTGGCGTAAAATGGGGGAGACCTATGTCCAGCAGTGGACTGCAATAGGTTGAAGAGAGATAGGGAGGCAAACGAGCATGCGGTTCAGCTGATGGAAAGTGTCACCGCCGCCCATGGACATTTGCAACACCTGAGCTCGCAGGGATGCGTTGCCGGCCATTTATATAAGAATACGTTCTCTTTTTGAAGGACGCCAGGTCATATCGTTCCAGAAACGTTTCGATGGAAACTGATTCCACAAATTAATCGTACGCGGCAGAAAATGTCTATCAAAACAAACTGTGGAAGACCTCCAAGTATCCAGATCGTGTGGGTGAAATCTGGATTTCTGCCTCGAAGTACGTAAGTGGAATTCAGCTGTAGGAACAAGCCCAAATAACTCGTCAGAACGCTCCCCAGATTAGTAACATAATTTTGTTTTATAACATTTTTTGCTATTACACTTTGCGAAAATTAAGTTAGAAATACGAAATGAAATTGCATGAGACGAATCTAGAATGATTTTTTTTTTTAATTTAGTGTTTCGCCCCATTGGTACGAATCACTGAGCTGGACTTTTAAGTCTAGCAAGTCGCAAATTTGCGCACTTATCGGGATAAGTAGAAGCCAAAGCAGACGTCTCTTATTGCGCGACAGACTATGTGATCCGTCGTCTGAGCCAATCTTTTATGTGTAAATCCATTTTCATTTGAGAGCAGTGTATATTCTTTAAATGAAATAATGACCAGCTATATAGTCTAATGGTTGAGAGGTTAGCTATTACTTACACGAAGGATCGGAGTTCGATTTCCGGGCAGTACAAACATTTGTGTGCATGAACATATCTGTTGAACACAAAGTCTCAGTGTTTCTAATATTAAGTGCATATTTACAAAAAAGTATAGCTATAAACATGTTTTTATTTGTACTAAACAAATAAAAAACATTTTTATACCTATACTTTTTAGCCATAAAGCAAGCTCCTCGCTTAAAATCAGCTCATTATACGTCCCCACCGAGGGGTACGAGCCTATCCGTATAGGATGTATGTATAGGACTTAGTCGTACACGCGGGCCCAGTGCGGATTAGCCTACTTCACGCACAACCTTTGAACTCTTCAGTCGGCCAATCCACACTGAGCCCGTGTGGAAGACTAAAACCTACGCACCCGGGTAAGCTGGTGCCTACCGAGGGGCACCAACTCATTATGATAAATTCAATAATAAAATATTTGATTTCATTACATTTAAAAGATGAATATAGACATAGTTATAGCTTTGAAGAAACAGAACAACATTTAAAGTGTGTAAAAACGTATAATACAACAGATTACGAATAGAAAATGCTAAACCAACATACGAGTAAAGTGATAATAGGCACACCTCTCGCTGCATGCGCCTTACACATCAGTAAATCCGGCTGGATTGGCTTAGCTAATGCGTGGATTTGCTGACTGCATTACGGGATACCTTTGAATTATTGAACCGAAATAGCCTTTACTCAATATGTTGTTTGAGGGCTAAATAGAAATTTCGATAGCCATCCAACGATTGACCATTGCGAAAGTTGCTTGACTTACAAACTGCCACGACAAGCACAGCTTTGCAAATTAAAGTTAAACAGAATTTAAGGTAAAAATATACTTAAAAATACTAACTTAGAGTATAGGTTACAAGTGAGAACAAGAGTAACAAAATTATGCTAAGACGTAATTAAGACTCTCGCTTAAGCATATTAATCAACGTTCTTTTGTTCGTGACAAAAAGTCCTTATCCCATTTTTTTTCTACCTTGAAAGTAACCTTTGTCACTTTATTCGCTTCAACCGTATGCACTTAAAATAGCATGTCAGTGTTTCGCCGTGAAAGACAGAAAAGACACAGTTTCACATTTCATCTATAATATTAGTAAATATTATATTATTAGTAGTATGGGTATACCCTAACAAAGCGATGCGTGTGTCAGTATTCGTCATAACATCTATTTGCGTAACGACCAAGTCAACATAATGCGGTGCAAGTTCCCTAAACCCTTTGATCTGTTACACGAGACCTCAAAACCGAATCAATTTCGTATTGACAAGCCAGTGCATTCAAAGCGGTACTGTTTGAACAGTGTCCACATAGATCTAGGCTATTTATTGCAAGCTTACATTAACAAAGTTCGTTTATTAATGCCGGGTTTTTGAGGGATTAATTTCGCTTTGAGATTATTTTGTTGTTTATATTATAAAAAACACGTTAAGTTTTAAATAAATGAATACAAAAACGACCAACCGCCGCTTTTACAATAATATGCGCTATCGGAAATTTTTATGATGTTTTATACGTTATTGCATGGATATTTTCAGCCCCCATTCAAAGGCTAAATAAATAAATATTTATTACGTAAAACATATACAATTTAAGAATCTGTAAATTACAAAAATTCATTCTTGTGCATTAAAAAAACAGTATCACTTAAAAGACACATACTCAGTATACATTTGACGACCCATTTGGTGTTGCGGTTGAGAGGTCGACTGCAACACCAAGGGTTCTGGGTTCGATCCCCGGGCAGTACAAACATTTGTGTGCATGAACATGTCTGTTTGTGATGGTCTGGGTGTTTTCTATGTATAGTATGTATGTTTTTCATTTATACTCAGACATTTGACCGCCATCTCACCTGATGGTAAGTGATGATGCGGCCTAAGATAGAAACAGCCTATTCACTCTTGCCTTGAAGACGGCCAGGTTGTAATGATCGGGGAACACATAAAGAGGCAAAGAGTTCCATTCCTTTACGGTGTGCATTATGAACAAGGCACCATAGCGTATATGTATTTACAAAAAAAAGTATATAAGTATGTTTATCCGTTGTTTAGTACCCATAATACAGGCTTCACGCTTAACTTGGGGCTAGATGGCGCTGTGTGAATGTCAGTGAATATTTATTTACCACTGTAAATCGAGTAATCGAGGCAACACGTGGCACCTCGACACTGTTCTTCCATAGGTTAGGTGCCTTGAGATGGAGAGCTCTACTACGCACAAAAAGTATTAACAAAATATTGAATAGATACAATTTGTATACATATTAGACTCTGCTTAAAATTTTAACAATTATTGCTTGCTTGATATTTTGGTATAAAAGCGTCACAATACCACTTCAACTTACTAATAAGGCGAGCGACTTTAGTTTTGTCACAAATTAAATATACGCTATGTTTTGCCTTCAAGCTTGGATTCAATGAAACGCGTCATGATTAAAGAAAGATAAAACGAGCGTACACTTTTAAAGGGCCGGCAACGCATTTCTGGGATCTGAGGTCTTGCAAATGTCCATGGGCGGCGGTGTCACTTACCATCAGGTGAACCGTATGCTCGTTTGCCTCCTGTTCAATAAAAAAAGTATATGAAAACAAATACTGTAATAAAGCTACACTAATTCAATTTTGTATTTTAATATTAAATTCCCTTTTACGGCGATATCAAGTCTTTTTTTCACTGCCACGTCAACACAACTAGTTGCAGACAAAGGAAACGCAAAATACCCACTAATGGTCCGGTTGCATCATTCATGCTGCGATCGATCGAGCGGCGCCCGCCTGGGAAAATCAAATCAACTGTGAACCTGCGTTACCTATATATAGGCCCTTTGAGAGCTTTCCGTTTAAAACTTTAAAGTGCACCGTTAATTGACTTATCTTTTTTACATGTTGGAAAAAGCTATAGTAATGTTAAATTGACGAACACGTCAAAGTCTGATAAGCGTCTAAAGCTGTTCGACTACGTTGGTCATCAAATGGGTGATAGTGATTCGGTAGACTCATTGAATCACTTATTCGGAATATTTTTTTGATCTTATAGTCAAGCTAAGTGGATAGCCTGAGCGCTGTAGTGGGACGTAATAGGCTTTTAATTATATGAGCCAGAACAGACCAAAATAAGTAATTGCTAAAAAATATAAATCAGTCCTATTTAAGAAATGCTACGAGTTCACTTTGTCTTTGAAATGATTAAAAAGCACTTCATCATTAATGTCCACGTAACGGAAACCTAAGCGTAGGCCGATCCCCAACCAGATAGACGGATGACCTGGTAAAAGTGGCAGGTGGCAGATGGACGTCAACTGCTCGGGATGGGTCCGCGTGGAATCATTAGGGGAGGCCCTCGTTCAACTGTGGACATATTAGGCTGTAATGATGATGATGAACCATCAATACTTTTGTAAATCGACAGACACATATTCTTTGCAACGAATGTGGTATGTTAGGTGCATAACGTAAGTAATTACTGTGGCGTACAGTATAGATCACAATATACGATCGTGGGTAACAGTTTACATAGAATGACATTATTAAATACATACACATAAGCTCGAAGTAATGTGCACATGGGTATTGCGAGTTAGGACACCTATTTGTCTGGAAAAAATACGACTCCGTGCAGAGAGAAGATACCGTTACCCAAACCGTTTAAAAACAGGAACAGGGTTTGTCTTCGGAAGGTAGACTCAGTATTGAGACGTTTAAGTAGTCACCACCGCAGTGCCAGATCATTCCGAAAACAGGAGTGTTATGCAGTATTGTGTTTAGAGGGCACTTAGGCACTATATCTAGTAAAATTACTGAGTATAAGACCTAACATCTGTTGTCTCGGGGGACGGGCGCACTGTGGCATTAATCGTAAATAATATATCAGTTCAAAATAAATTGACAACACAAGTATACCTTAATACATCTGTGTATTTTGAGTTGTGAAGTCAGCTACTCTTCTAGTTGTCCCGGTTCGATATCCGTGCATCCGTGCAGGTATATATTTTTTGTCATGAACAAGTATGTTTGTATTGTTTTATGTTTTCTATGTATGTACAATTTGTTTATGGAATGAGTGTATAAATACGTTATCAGTTGCTTAGTTTATTTCATTAAAATGGTCGTGCTCTTGCAATAAAACAAATGAATATCCAATGACATTCACACAGCGCCATCTAGCCCAAAATTAAGCATTTTCCTGTTATATGGATACCAAACAACGGATAAACATACTTATATAGTTTTTTTGTAAATACATTACTATAATACATAGAAAACACCCAGACCAAAATAAACATAAAAGTTCATGCACAATATGTACTGCCCTGTGATCGAACCCGGACCCTTGATGTAATAGCCGACGTCTCAACCATTATACCGGATGGGTCGTCAAAATAGCAGTAAGCAAACACTATTATTCCATCAAACAAGGTATAATCGAACGTAAATGTAACTGTAAAACGTATATTATGTATATCGTGTTTCTATTTTAACGCGTGAGAGTTTTAATGAGAGCAATCGGCTCTATTGGTCCTGCATCCAAATATGTCTGGATAGATGAGTTTTTTATTGTTAAATGTCCAAATCCCTGCCCCGCTGCGCCCAATTGGGCTGTCGGCAAACCATCCGCGAAGGCGCGAGCACGGAGGGGCACGCTTTCATAACTTTTAAATCACTTCCCCCAATTTCAGGGTCGGATTGAGGAGGGTCGTGTAGAACCTCCCGCCATTAAAGCAAGAACTCTCCACTCAGCTGCTTATAGTTTTGTCATTATACTCTTTTATTTTAATGTTTTTTGTTTTAAATTTTTAGTAGGCGGTAGATTCGGTACTGAGTCTAGGCAGGTACCACTGCAGTGCCATACATACATAGAATACACTCAGACCAACAAACATTGCACACAAATGTTTGTACTGCCCGGGGATCGAACCCGGAACTCTTGGTGTAAAATATCGTCCCGTGAAATAGGAGTGCTATGCACTTGTGTTTCGGGATGAGGGCTAGTGAAATTACCGGGTATAAGAGACCTAAAATCTGTTGTCTCGGGTGACGGGCGCAGTGCAGCATTGATAGAGAATAAAAACTATCTATCAGTTGTTGGCACAGATTTCTCAATACAGGAGATGGGGCAAGCCGCGTTTTTAAGTGCGACAAATGTAAGCTCAACGAGCATACACTGGCTGCCAGTTTACGCTCTGTGAGACGAGTCAAGACGCATGAATATTAGAAGAAATTACCGTTTTTTCCCAAAATGCCATCCTGTGCAATTGTAACATGCCATCATCGCAATGAATCAGTAAATTTACCAAGAAATATAATAACTTTTCACAGGTAAGAACCGAAAATAAATTGCGACACTGGGACTGCCTATAAACTTAGCGGCTTGTCCAGTCTAATTGTATATTCGGATGTCTGTGGTTGTTGTCCTGCAATGCCGCTCTGTCATATTCAGGCGTATTACTTATCACCACGTGAGTGTCCTGGCAGTCATGTGCACTTTGTAATACAAAAAAAGTGCCGACGTCTCAATCATTACACCAGATGGGTCGACATTATGGATAGGAAAGATACATTTAAGGCTGCTACTGGATCATAATTATAATATACAGATAGATCAGCATGTAGCTCTCGTAGTTTATCTAAATGACCCCTAGGCAGTGTTGATTCGGCTCTAGCAATTGTCACCAGACCCTGTGTTTGTTAAAGTTCTATATACATTAACACCTGACCAACTATTTGCAGTACTGCATATCAGTAACCTTTTGAACGCCAGTAATCCAGACTCAATAGAAAATCTATTGTTTCTGACGCCTCTAAGAGTCATTAGCGTTCAAAGGGTTAAGAATAAAAGATTTTTTCTTAACTATATCGATTATTTTTAAATTATTTTCTCGTTGCTTGAAAAAATAAATATAAAAATTATTAAAAACTCATCATAATAAATGTCCACCGACATTCACAGAGCACATCGCCCCAATTCAGCGAGAAGCTTATTAAAATAAATAAAATAAAACATTTATTTCGGAATAAATTCCATATCGCGTTAGTAACAATGATATTTAAAAACTATGTTAGTAAACGATGCGAATAATAATTAATCGTAGTGTCCTTGAAAAGCTGGAAGCGAGTTCAGTGCTGCATAATAGCACTGTCTGCGTCCAGCCTCGCCGCGACCGTCTGCAGGAGGCTGTTGATGGTGCCTCGCACTTGATACAAGGATGCAATCCAATGCGTTTTCTAATTATAGCCGAGAGTCTATCGACTTCAGCAGCTGCTAACATCCCCGATGCACTGCAGTGCCGAGGCAGCCCCATCAGCCCCCTGAACGCGTTATTGTATAGAGTGCGCAGAGCCCTGTACGGCCCTTGGGTATAGTACGTCCACAGGCTTCAGGTGTAAAGAACATGGCAAAAGGCTTTGAAAAGAGTAATTTTTACTCCTTTCGTGCGCCCTACGGTCCCTCTCTATATCAAGGTCTTCCTTAAATGATTCGGTGACCCAGTGCCCTAAATATCTAAACTTTTTTACTTGTTTAAGAGAAGTGCCGTTTAGCTTCACGGGTAGGACTTCATAAGCCCTATCCTTGGTTTTAAAATAAGCAATTCACTCTTAGAACAGTTGTACCTGCGACCACGGGCCTCCACATATCTTTTGCAGATACCGATCAGCCTGTTCAGAGCACTAACTGAGGGGCACAGCAGCACCATATCGTGTACGGTACCTTTGTGGAACAATATAAGTTACGCCGAACTTATATTGTTTACAAAGGTACCGTCAACTGAGCATCCAACTCCAGCGCTGCTGAGCTCCACAATATTATTTATTATTATACTCACTATATGTGGGTGTTATCCAACGGATTAACATATTTTTAATACACACTATAATGATCACAGCTCATTAAACGTCCTACCTTGCACGTGCACGAGCATACCCGTGTGGGGCTAGATGGCGCTGTGTGAAGGATAGTGGATATTTATTTAGATAAACAGCGTAAATAACCAATTCCAGGAAGTCGAAATAAAACAAACAGTATTCAGTCTACTACAACATTTATTTGCATATTTACAAAAGCATCACATAAGCACTTAGTTTACTAATTACATATTAAGATTTATACATTAACTCTCACTAAACTTTCAATTGTAGGTACACTTTAAGAAGGTACGCACGACAATATCAATTAAACAAAAATTATAATAATAATCACTTATTCATAAGCCACGTATAATACAGACTAAGTCATTATAAGTACAATTTAAGTGAAGGATTATTTTTAACGGAGAAACCAGCGTATTTATTCTGCAATTTATTTACTTTTGTATCTGGAATGTTCAACGATGAATTATTAATTATTCTTTATAGTTTCCATGGCTACATATAGACTTGTGTAGTGTTGTCCGTTAAAAATAACCTTATTCGCCTTAATGTAGCTTGATATAGCCACTTCTAAGATACCATTTTTAAGGTACCATTATCTTGTTATAGGTTCTACTAATAGTATCGATAATCTTTTATTTCCCGAATAATACAAAATTTAAAACTCTACTATACTATGTTTTAGCAAAAGCAAACATTTGACAAGTTTACATGATGTTGAGCATTGTTGGTATCGAGAATAAAGCTTGGTTATATCAGAGCAACCTGGGTAATTTTAATTCAACCCTTTTTTAAACACTGTGTTGTGTCTTGTGTTGTGATACAGTAAAATAAAATCTACTATAATTTTCATGGTAAGCTATACAATCAATATTTCGAAAGACATACTTTAGGTATTTGAATTCAAACAATTTGTTGTCAGCGGAATACTTTTTTTGGCTATTAGATTGAATACCTTGCTGTGTTCCAAATTTGTAACCTAATCAGCAGTTTGTATTAATTTAAATTAACAGTATACACCGATTACGAATATATTTAAGACAAAGAAACATCAATAACATGTTAATCTACAAGCTGTTACATCATACATTTATATTTGCTACAATAAATATACAGAGCTTATAATGTTAGCTTTTTTCAAATAGAAGTTAGTAAAATGACAAGCCTAGCTTATTCGAATGATGGTTATTTTTACGGTAGCTGACCGTCACCAGTTCCTAAGAGAAACATGGGGAGAAATGGCTTTGCAGGTGCCCACTGGGGCTCGAATTATCGTTTGTCTTTCCTCAGTTGAGAGATGCGATGGGTGTTGAAGCACGTTATGCATTGGTCAAACTCTTTAACATTATTCTCTTAGAAGCTACCCCTATAAATAATAAGATAAACTTGACAAATGAATAACTTAAAAGAGAAACAGACAAAGCGTTATTTTCACATATACACTCTTCATTCACGAAATAAGAGTTCTAGCACTTAATTTTATTTATACAACACCCACATCTACGTTCTTTAAACAAGGTAATAGTGCATACCTGATTTTTACAAAGCAATTTTTTGGTAAAAAACTTAATTTTTTTTAAGAAAACTTATTATTAAACCAAGAGCAGTCAGTTGCAACCATGAGAAGGTGCATCCTGACTAATAATGGAGGGCGTCACGAACTCTTGTAAGGGCATTTATTTATTTATGATAATAACATAAAATCATTACACCCAATTCGTTGCGATATGCGAACAAAGTGGCGATTTGCTTAAATATACATACATTTACTTATATTGATAATATGGGAAGAAAACTAGTTCACAGCACAGAGAGAGCTAAACTATGTAACCTTTTTCACCTTACTAACACCATACATAATATAATCACGACTCCATAATCGTGATTATATTATTTCGTAGGTATGTATGTTTGCCTGAAAAGGCATACATTAAAGTTTAATTATTCTATTATATAAATAAAATAAAGTCATAAAAAGATACCGGTTAGCAGAAAATAAAATATAGTGTGTACAACTCATGACAATAATTAAACATGTAAATGTTATATCCTGACATTCT